>CAXIWQ010000166.1:0-28570 GCA_964036275.1 Litoditis marina
ATAAGAAGTTTCATTTGCGTGTAATTGCGAATACGAAGTTTCATTTGCGAGTAATTGCGAATACGAAGTTTCATTTGCGAGTAATTGCGAATACGATGTTTCATTTGCGAGTAATTGCGAATAAGAAGTTTCATTTGCGAGTACTTGCAAATACGAAGTTTCATTCACGAGTAATTGCGAATACGAAGTTTCATTTGCGAGTAATTGTGAATAAGAAGTTTCTTTTGCGAGTAATTGCGAATACGAAGTTTCATTTGCGAGTAATTGTGAATACGAAGTTTCATTTGCGAGTAATTGCGAATAAGAAGTTTCATTCGTGAGTAATTGCGAATACGAAGTTTTATTTGCGAGTAATTGCGAATAAGAAGTTTCATTTGCGAGTTTCATTTGCGAGTAATTGCGAATACGAAGTTTCATTTGCGAGTAATTGTGAAAAAGAAGTTTCATTTGCGAGTAATTGCGAATAAGAAGTTTCATTTGCGAGTACTTGCGAATACGGAGTTTTATTTGCGAGTAATTGCGAATAAGAAGTTTCATTTGCGAGTAATTGCGAATAAGAAGTTTCATTTGCGAGTAATTGCGAATAAGAAGTTTCATTTGCGAGTAATTGCGAATACGAAGTTTCATTTGCGAGTAATTGCGAATGCGGAGTTTCATTTGCGAGTAATTGCGAATACGAAGTTTCATTTGCGAGTAATTGCGAATAAGAAGTTTCATTTGCGAGTACTTGCGAATACGAAGTTTCATTTGCGAGTAATTGTGAAAAAGAAGTTTCATTTGCGAGTAATTGTGAATAAGAAGTTTCATTTGCGAGTACTTGCGAATACGAAGTTTCATTTGCGAGTAATTGCGAATAAGAAGTTTCATTTGCGAGTAATTGCGAAAACGACGTTTCTTTGCGAGTAATTGCAAATACAAAGTTTCATTTGCGAGTAATTGCGAATACGAAGTTTTATTCGCGAGTAATTGCGAAAACGACGTTTCATTTGCGAGTAATTGCAGAAACGAAGTTTTATTTGCAAGTACTTGCGAATACGAAGTTTTATTTGCAAGTAATTGCGAATACGGAGTTTGATTTGCGAGTAATTGCAAATACGAAGTTTCATTTGCGAGTAATTGCGAATACGAAGTTTCATTTGCGAGTAATTGCGAATACGACGTTTCATTTGCGAGTAATTGCGAATACGAAGTTTTATGTGCGAGTACTTGCGAATACGAAGTTTCATTTGCGAGTAATTGCGAATGAGAAGTTTCATTTGTGAATAATTGCAAATACGAAGTTGCATTTGCGAGTAATTGCGAATACGATGTTTCCTTTGCGAATAATTGCGAATACGAAGTTTCATTTGCGAGTAATTGTGAATAAGAAGTTTCATTTGCGAGTAATTGCGAATACGAAGTTTCATTTGCGAGTAATTGTGAATACGAAGTTTCATTTGCGAGTAATTGCGAATAAGAAGTTTCATTCGTGAGTAATTGCGAATACGAAGTTTCATTTGCGAGTAATTGCGAATACGAAGTTTCATTTGCGAGTAATTGCGAATACGAAGTTTTATTTGCGAGTACTTGCGAATACGAAGTTTCATTTGCGAGTAATTGCGAATAATAAGTTTCATTTGCGAATAATTGCAAATACGAAGTTGCATTTGCGAGTAATTGCGAATACGATGTTTCCTTTGCGAATAATTGCGAATACAAAGTTTCATTTGCGAGTAATTGCGAATACGACGTTTCATTTGCGAGTAATTGTGAATAAGAAGTTTCATTTGCGAGTAATTGCGAATACGAAGTTTCATTTGCGAGTAATTGCGAATACGAAGTTTCATTTGCGAGTAATTGCGAATGAGAAGTTTCATTTGTGAATAATTGCAAATACGAAGTTGCATTTGCGAGTAATTGCGAATACGATGTTTCCTTTGCGAATAATTGCGAATACGAAGTTTCATTTGCGAGTAATTGTGAATAAGAAGTTTCATTTGCGAGTAATTGCGAATACGAAGTTTCATTTGCGAGTAATTGTGAATACGAAGTTTCATTTGCGAGTAATTGCGAATAAGAAGTTTCATTCGTGAGTAATTGCGAATACGAAGTTTCAATTTGCGAGTAATTGCGAATACGAAGTTTCATTTGCGAGTAATTGCAAATACGAAGTTTTATTTGCGAGTACTTGCGAATACGAAGTTTCATTTGCGAGTAATTGCGATAAGAAGTTTCATTCGTGAGTAATTGCGAATACGAAGTTTCATTTGCGAGTAATTGCGAATACGAAGTTTCATTTGCGAGTAATTGCGAATACGAAGTTTTATTTGCGAGTACTTGCGAATACGAAGTTTCATTTGCGAGTAATTGCGAATAATAAGTTTCATTTGCGAATAATTGCAAATACAAAGTTGCATTTGCGAGTAATTGCGAATACGATGTTTCCTTTGCGAATAATTGCGAATACAAAGTTTCATTTGCGAGTAATTGCGAATACGACGTTTCATTTGCGAGTAATTGTGAATAAGAAGTTTCATTTGCGAGTAATTGCGAATACGAAGTTTCATTTGCGAGTAATTGCGAATACGAAGTTTCATTTGCGAGTACTTGCGAATACGATGTTTCATTTGCGAGTAATTGCGAATAGAAGTTTCATTTGCGAGTACTTGCAATACGAAGTTTCATTTGCGAGTAATTGCGAATAAGAAGTTTCATTCGTGAGTAATTGCGAATACGAAGTTTCATTTGCGAGTAATTGCGAATACGAAGTTTCATTTGCGAGTAATTGCGAATACGAAGTTTTATTTGCGAGTACTTGCGAATACGAAGTTTCATTTGCGAGTAATTGCGAATAATAAGTTTCATTTGCGAATAATTGCAAATACGAAGTTGCATTGCGAGTAATTGCGAATACGATGTTTCCTTTGCGAATAATTGCGAATACAAAGTTTCATTTGCGAGTAATTGCGAATACGACGTTTCATTTGCGAGTAATTGTGAATAAGAAGTTTCATTTGCGAGTAATTGCGAATACGAAGTTTCATTTGCGAGTAATGCGAATACGAAGTTTCATTTGCGAGTAATTGCGAATACGATGTTTCATTTGCGAGTAATTGCGAATAAGAAGTTTCATTTGCGAGTACTTGCAAATACGAAGTTTCATTCACGAGTAATTGCGAATACGAAGTTTCATTTGCGAGTAATTGTGAATAAGAAGTTTCATTTGCGAGTAATTGCGATACGAAGTTTCCATTTGCGAGTAATTGCGAATACAAAGTTTCATTTGCGAGTAATTGCGAATACGATGTTTCATTTGCGAGTAATTGCGAATAAGAAGTTTCATTTGCGAGTTTCATTTGCGAATACGAAGTTTCATTTGCGAGTAAGTTTCATTTACGAGTAATTGCGAATACGAAGTTTCATTTGCGAGTAATTGTGAATAAGAAGTTTCATTCGCGAGTAATTGCGAATACGAAGTTTCATTTGCGAGTAATTGTGAATAAGAAGTTTCATTTGCGAGTAATTGTGAATAAGAAGTTTCATTTGCGAGTAGTTGCGAATACGAAGTTTCATTTGCGAGTAATTGCGAATACGAAGTTTCATTTGCGAGTAATTGCGAATACGAAGTTTCATTTGCGAGTAATTGTGAAAAAGAAGTTTCATTCGCGAGTAATTGCGAATAAGAAGTTTCATTTGCGAGTAATTGTGAATAAGAAGTTTCATTTGCGAGTACTTGCAAATACGAAGTTTCATTTGCGAGTAATTGCGAATAAGAAGTTTCATTTGCGAGTATTTGCGAAAACGACGTTTCATTTGCGAGTAATTGCAAATACGAAGTTTCATTTGCGAGTAATTGCGAATAAGAAGTTTCATTTGCGAGTAATTGCGAATACGAAGTTTCATTTGCGAGTAATTGCGAATACGATGTTTCATTTGCGAGTAATTGCGAATAAGAAGTTTCATTTGCGAGTACTTGCAAATACGAAGTTTCATTTGCGAGTTCATTTGCGAATACGAAGTTTCATTTGCGAGTAAGTTTCATTTACGAGTAATTGCGAATACGAAGTTTCATTTGCGAGTAATTGTGAATAAGAAGTTTCATTCGCGAGTAATTGCGAATACGAAGTTTCATTTGCGAGTAATTGTGAATAAGAAGTTTCATTTGCGAGTAATTCGTGAATAAGAAGTTTCATTTGCGAGTAGTTGCGAATACGAAGTTTCATTTGCGAGTAATTGCGAATACGAAGTTTCATTTGCGAGTAATTGCGAATACGAAGTTTCATTTGCGAGTAATTGTGAAAAAGAAGTTTCATTCGCGAGTAATTGCGAATAAGAAGTTTCATTTGCGAGTAATTGTGAATAAGAAGTTTCATTTGCGAGTACTTGCAAATACGAAGTTTCATTTGCGAGTAATTGCGAATAAGAAGTTTCATTTGCGAGTATTTGCGAAAACGACGTTTCATTTGCGAGTAATTGCAAATACGAAGTTTCATTTGCGAGTAATTGCGAATAAGAAGTTTCATTTGCGAGTAATTGCGAATACGAAGTTTCATTTTGCGAGTAATTGCGAATACGATGTTTCATTTGCGAGTAATTGCGAATAAGAAGTTTCATTTGCGAGTACTTGCAAATACGAAGTTTCATTCACGAGTAATTGCGAATACGAAGTTTCATTTGCAAGTAATTGTGAATAAGAAGTTTCATTTGCGAGTAATTGCGAATACGAAGTTTCATTTGCGAGTACTTGCGAATACGAAGTTTCATTTGCGAGTAATTGCGAATACGGAGTTTCATTTGCGAGTAATTGCGAATACGAAGTTTCATTTGCGAGTAATTGCGAATACGATGTTTCATTTGCGAGTAATTGCGAATACGAAGTTTCATTTGCGAGTAATTGCGCAATAAGAAGTTTCATTTGCGAGTTTCATTTGCGAATACGAAGTTTCATTTGCGAGTAAGTTTCATTTACGAGTAATTGCGAATACGAAGTTTCATTTGCGAGTAATTGTGAATAAGAAGTTTCATTCGCGAGTATTGCGAATACGAAGTTTCATTTGCGAGTAATTGTGAATAAGAAGTTTCATTTGCGAGTAATTGTGAATAAGAAGTTTCATTTGCGAGTAGTTGCGAATACGAAGTTTCATTTGCGAGTAATTGCGAATACGAAGTTTCATTTGCGAGTATTGCGAATACGAAGTTTCATTTGCGAGTAATTGTGAAAAAGAAGTTTCATTCGCGAGTAATTGCGAATAAGAAGTTTCATTTGCGAGTAATTGTGAATAAGAAGTTTCATTTGCGAGTACTTGCAAATACGAAGTTTCATTTGCGAGTAATTGCGAATAAGAAGTTTCATTTGCGAGTATTTGCGAAAACGACGTTTCATTTGCGAGTAATTGCAAATACGAAGTTTCATTTGCGAGTAATTGCGAATACGAAGTTTTATTCGCGAGTAATTGCGAAAACAACGTTTCATTTGCGAGTAATTGCAGAAACGAAGTTTTATTTGCAAGTACTTGCGAATACGAAGTTTTATTTGCGAGTAATTGCGAATACGGAGTTTGATTTGCGAGTAATTGCGAATACGAAGTTTCATTTGCGAGTAATTGCGAATACGAAGTTTCATTTGCGAGTAATTGTGAATACGAAGTTTCATTTGCGAGTAATTGCGAATAAGAAGTTTCATTCGTGAGTAATTGCGAATACGAAGTTTTATTTGCGAGTAATTGCGAATAAGAAGTTTCATTTGCGAGTTTCATTTGCGAGTAATTGCGAATACGAAGTTTCATTTGCGAGTAATTGTGAAAAAGAAGGTTCATTTGCGAGTAATTGCGAATAAGAAGTTTCATTTGCGAGTAATTGCAAATACGAAGTTTCATTTGCGAGTAATTGCGAATACGAAGTTTTATTCGCGAGTAATTGCAAAAACGACGTTTCATTTGCGAGTAATTGCAGAAACGAAGTTTTATTTGCAAGTACTTGCGAATACGAAGTTTTATTTGCAAGTAATTGCGAATACGGAGTTTGATTTGCGAGTAATTGCAAATACGAAGTTTCATTTGCGAGTAATTGCGAATACGAAGTTTCATTTGCGAGTAATTGCGAATACGACGTTTCATTTGCGAGTAACTGCGAATACGAAGTTTATGTGCGAGTACTTGCGAATACGAAGTTTCATTTGCGAGTAATTGCGAATGAGAAGTTTCATTTGTGAATAATTGCAAATACGAAGTTGCATTTGCGAGTAATTGCGAATACGATGTTTCCTTTGCGAATAATTGCGAATACGAAGTTTCATTTGCGAGTAATTGTGAATAAGAAGTTTCATTTGCGAGTAATTGCGAATACGAAGTGTCATTTGCGAGTAATTGTGAATACGAAGTTTCATTTGCGAGTAATTGCGATAAGAAGTTTCATTCGTGAGTAATTGCGAATACGAAGTTTTATTTGCGAGTAATTGCGAATACGGAGTTTCATTTGCGAGTAATTGCGAATACGAAGTTTCATTTGCGAGTAATTGCGAATACGAAGTTTCATTTGCGAGTAATTGCGAATAAGAAGTTTCATTCGCGAGTAATTGCGAATACGAAGTTTTATTTGCGAGTAATTGCGAATACGGAGTTTTGATTTGCGAGTAATTGCAAATACGAAGTTTCACTTGCGAGTAATTGCGAATACGAAGTTTCATTTGCGAGTAATTGCGAATACGAAGTTTCATTTGCGAGTAATTGCGAATACGACGTTTCATTTGCGAGTAATTGCGAATACGAAGTTTTATGTGCGAGTACTTGCGAATACGAAGTTTCATTTGCGAGTAATTGCGAATGAGAAGTTTCATTTGTGAATAATTGCAAATACGAAGTTGCATTTGCGAGTAATTGCGAATACGATGTTTCCTTTGCGAATAATTGCGAATACGAAGTTTCATTTGCGAGTAATTGTGAATAAGAAGTTTCATTTGCGAGTAATTGCGAATACGAAGTTTCATTTGCGAGTAATTGTGAATACGAAGTTTCATTTGCGAGTAATTGCGAATAAGAAGTTTCATTCGTGAGTAATTGCGAATACGAAGTTTTATTTGCGAGTAATTGCGAATACGGAGTTTGATTTGCGAGTAATTGCGAATAAGAAGTTTCATTTGCGAGTAATTGCGAATACGAAGTTTCATTTGCGAGTAATTGCGAATAAGAAGTTTCATTCGCGAGTAATTGCGAATACGAAGTTTTATTTGCGAGTAATTGCGAATACGGAGTTTGATTTGCGAGTAATTGCAAATACGAAGTTTCATTTGCGAGTAATTGCGAATACGAAGTTTCATTTGCGAGTAATGGCGAATACGAAGTTTCATTTGGCGAGTAATTGCGAATAAAAAGTTTCATTGCGAGTAATTGCGAATACGAAGTTTCAATTGCGAGTAATTGCGAATACGAAGTTTCATTTACGAGTAATTGCGAGTACGAAGTTTCATTTGCGAGTAATTGCGAATGAGAAGTTTCATTTGTGAATGATTGCGAATACGAAGTTTCATTTGCGAGTAATTGTGAATACGAAGTTTCATTTGCGAGTAATTGCGAATAGAAGTTTCATTCGTGAGTAATTGCGAATACGAAGTTTTATTTGCGAGTAATTGCGAATACGGAGTTTGATTTGCGAGTAATTGCGAATACGAAGTTTCATTTGCGAGTAATTGTGAATACGAAGTTTCATTTGCGAGTAATTGCGAATAAGAAGTTTCATTCGTGAGTAATTGCGAATACGAAGTTTTATTTGCGAGTAATTGCGAATACGGAGTTTGATTTGCGAGTAATTGCGAATAAGAAGTTTCATTTGCGAGTAATTGCGATACGAAGTTTCATTTGCGAGTAATTGCGAATAAGAAGTTTCATTCGCGAGTAATTGCGAATACGAAGTTTTATTTGCGAGTAATTGCGAATACGGAGTTTGATTTGCGAGTAATTGCAAATACGAAGTTTCATTTGCGAGTAATTGCGAATACGAAGTTTCATTTGCGAGTAATGGCGAATACGAAGTTTCATTTGCGAGTAATTGCGAATAAAAAGTTTCATTTGCGAGTAATTGCGAATACGAAGTTTCAATTGCGAGTAATTGCGAATACGAAGTTTCATTTACGAGTAATTGCGAGTACGAAGTTTCATTTGCGAGTAATTGCGAATACGATGTTTCATTTGCGAGTAATTGCGAATAAGGAGTTTCATTTGCGAGTTTCATTTGCGAGTAATTGCGAATACGAAGTTTCATTTGCGAGTAATTGTGAAAAAGAAGTTTCATTCGCGAGTAATTGCGAATACGAAGTTTCATTTGCGAGTAATTGCGAATACGATGTTTCCTTTGCGAGTAATTGCGAATACGATGTTTCCTTTGCGAATAATTGCGAATACAAAGTTTCATTTGCGAGTAATTGCGAATAAGAAGTTTCATTCGCGAGTAATTGCGAATACGAAGTTTTATTTGCGAGTAATTGCGAATACGGAGTTTGATTTGCGAGTAATTGCAAATACGAAGTTTCATTTGCGAGTAATTGCGAATACGAAGTTTCATTTGCGAGTAATGGCGAATACGAAGTTTCATTTGCGAGTAATTGCGAATAAAAGTTTCATTTGCGAGTAATTGCGAATACGAAGTTTCAATTGCGAGTAATTGCGAATACGAAGTTTCATTACGAGTAATTGCGAGTACGAAGTTTCATTTGCGAGTAATTGCGAATGAGAAGTTTCATTTGTGAATAATTGCGAATACGAAGTTTCATTTGCGAGTAATTGTGAATACGAAGTTTCATTTGCGAGTAATTGCGAATAAGAAGTTTCATTCGTGAGTAATTGCGAATACGAAGTTTTATTTGCGAGTAATTGCGAATACGGAGTTTGATTTGCGAGTAATTGCGAATACGAAGTTTCATTTGCGAGTAATTGTGAATACGAAGTTTCATTTGCGAGTAATTGCGAATAAGAAGTTTCATTCGTGAGTAATTGCGAATACGAAGTTTTATTTGCGAGTAATTGCGAATACGGAGTTTGATTTGCGAGTAATTGCGAATAAGAAGTTTCATTTGCGAGTAATTGCGAATACGAAGTTTCATTTGCGAGTAATTGCGAATAAGAAGTTTCATTCGCGAGTAATTGCGAATACGAAGTTTTATTTGCGAGTAATTGCGAATACGGAGTTTGATTTGCGAGTAATTGCAAATACGAAGTTTCATTTGCGAGTAATTGCGAATACGAAGTTTCATTTGCGAGTAATGGCGAATACGAAGTTTCATTTGCGAGTAATTGCGAATAAAAAGTTTCATTTGCGAGTAATTGCGAATACGAAGTTTCAATTGCGAGTAATTGCGAATACGAAGTTTCATTTACGAGTAATTGCGAGTACGAAGTTTCATTTGCGAGTAATTGCGAATACGATGTTTCATTTGCGAGTAATTGCGAATAAGGAGTTTCATTTGCGAGTTTCATTTGCGAGTAATTGCGAATACGAAGTTTCATTTGCGAGTAATTGTGAAAAAGAAGTTTCATTCACGAGTAATTGCGAATACGAAGTTTCATTTGCGAGTAATTGCGAATACGATGTTTCCTTTGCGAGTAATTGCGAATACGATGTTTCCTTTGCGAATAATTGCGAATACAAAGTTTCATTTGCGAGTAATTGCGAATAAGAAGTTTCATTCGCGAGTAATTGCGAATACGAAGTTTTATTTGCGAGTAATTGCGAATACGGAGTTTGATTTGCGAGTAATTGCAAATACGAAGTTTCATTTGCGAGTAATTGCGAATACGAAGTTTCATTTGCGAGTAATTGCGAATACGAAGTTTCATTTGCGAGTAATTGCGAATACGACGTTTCATTTGCGAGTAATTGCGAATACGAAGTTTTATGTGCGAGTACTTGCGAATACGAAGTTTCATTTGCGAGTAATTGCGAATGAGAAGTTTCATTTGTGAATAATTGCAAATACGAAGTTGCATTTGCGAGTAATTGCGAATACGATGTTTCCTTTGCGAATAATTGCGAATACGAAGTTTCATTTGCGAGTAATTGTGAATAAGAAGTTTCATTTGCGAGTAATTGCGAATACGAAGTTTCATTTGCGAGTAATTGTGAATACGAAGTTTCATTTGCGAGTAATTGCGAATAAGAAGTTTCATTCGTGAGTAATTGCGAATACGAAGTTTTATTTGCGAGTAATTGCGAATACGGAGTTTGATTTGCGAGTAATTGCGAATAAGAAGTTTCATTTGCGAGTAATTGCGAATACGAAGTTTCATTTGCGAGTAATTGCGAATAAGAAGTTTCATTCGCGAGTAATTGCGAATACGAAGTTTTATTTGCGAGTAATTGCGAATACGGAGTTTGATTTGCGAGTAATTGCAAATACGAAGTTTCATTTGCGAGTAATTGCGAATACGAAGTTTCATTTGCGAGTAATGGCGAATACGAAGTTTCATTTGCGAGTAATTGCGAATAAAAAGTTTCATTTGCGAGTAATTGCGAATACGAAGTTTCAATTGCGAGTAATTGCGAATACGAAGTTTCATTTACGAGTAATTGCGAGTACGAAGTTTCATTTGCGAGTAATTGCGAATACGATGTTTCATTTGCGAGTAATTGCGAATAAGGAGTTTCATTTGCGAGTTTCATTTGCGAGTAATTGCGAATACGAAGTTTCATTTGCGAGTAATTGTGAAAAAGAAGTTTCATTCGCGAGTAATTGCGAATAAGAAGTTTCATTTGCGAGTAATTGTGAATAAGAAGTTTCATTTGCGAGTACTTGCAAATACGAAGTTTCATTTGCGAGTAATTGCGAATACGATGTTTCCTTTGCGAATAATTGCGAATACAAAGTTTCATTTGCGAGTAATTGCGAATACGACGTTTCATTTGCGAGTAATTGTGAATAAGAAGTTTCATTCGCGAGTAATTGCGAATACGAAGTTTCATTTGCGAGTAATTGTGAATAAGAAGTTTCATTTGCGAGTAATTGCGAATACGAAGTTTCATTTGCGAGTAATTGCGAATACGAAGTTTCATTTGCGAGTAATTGCGAATACGATGTTTCATTTGCGAGTAATTGCGAATAAGAAGTTTCATTTGCGAGTACTTGCAAATACGAAGTTTCATTCACGAGTAATTGCGAATACGAAGTTTCATTTGCGAGTAATTGTGAATAAGAAGTTTCATTTGCGAGTAATTGCGAATACGAAGTTTCATTTGCGAGTAATTGCGAATACGAAGTTTCATTTGCGAGTAATTGCGAATACGATGTTTCATTTGCGAGTAATTGCGAATAAGAAGTTTCATTTGCGAGTTTCATTTGCGAATACGAAGTTTCATTTGCGAGTAAGTTTCATTTACGAGTAATTGCGAATACGAAGTTTCATTTGCGAGTAATTGTGAATAAGAAGTTTCATTCGCGAGTAATTGCGAATACGAAGTTTCATTTGCGAGTAATTGTGAATAAGAAGTTTCATTTGCGAGTAATTGTGAATAAGAAGTTTCATTTGCGAGTAGTTGCGAATACGAAGTTTCATTTGCGAGTAATTGCGAATACGAAGTTTCATTTGCGAGTAATTGCGAATACGAAGTTTCATTTGCGAGTAATTGTGAAAAAGAAGTTTCATTTGCGAGTAATTGCGAATACGAAGTTTCATTTGCGAGTAATTGCGAATACGATGTTTCATTTGCGAGTAATTGCGAATAAGAAGTTTCATTTGCGAGTACTTGCAAATACGAAGTTTCATTCACGAGTAATTGCGAATACGAAGTTTCATTTGCGAGTAATTGTGAATAAGAAGTTTCATTTGCGAGTAATTGCGAATACGAAGTTTCATTTGCGAGTAATTGCGAATACGAAGTTTCATTTGCGAGTAATTGCGAATACGATGTTTCATTTGCGAGTAATTGCGAATAAGAAGTTTCATTTGCGAGTTTCATTTGCGAATACGAAGTTTCATTTGCGAGTAAGTTTCATTTACGAGTAATTGCGAATACGAAGTTTCATTTGCGAGTAATTGTGAATAAGAAGTTTCATTCGCGAGTAATTGCGAATACGAAGTTTCATTTGCGAGTAATTGTGAATAAGAAGTTTCATTTGCGAGTAATTGTGAATAAGAAGTTTCATTTGCGAGTAGTTGCGAATACGAAGTTTCATTTGCGAGTAATTGCGAATACGAAGTTTCATTTGCGAGTAATTGCGAATACGAAGTTTCATTTGCGAGTAATTGTGAAAAAGAAGTTGCATTCGCGAGTAATTGCGAATAAGAAGTTTCATTTGCGAGTAATTGTGAATAAGAAGTTTCATTTGCGAGTACTTGCAAATACGAAGTTTCATTTGCGAGTAATTGCGAATAAGAAGTTTCATTTGCGAGTAATTGCGAAAACGACGTTTCATTTGCGAGTAATTGCAAATACGAAGTTTCATTTGCGAGTAATTGCGAATACGAAGTTTTATTCGCGAGTAATTGCGAAAACAACGTTTCATTTGCGAGTAATTGCAGAAACGAAGTTTTATTTGCAAGTACTTGCGAATACGGAGTTTGATTTGCGAGTAATTGCAAATACGAAGTTTCATTTGCGAGTAATTGCGAATACGAAGTTTCATTTGCGAGTACTTGCGAATACGAAGTTTCATTCGCGAGTAATTGCGAATAAGAAGTTTTATTTGCGAGTAATTGCGAACACGAAGTTTCATTTGCGATTAATTGCGAATAAGAAGTTTCATTCGCGAGTAATTGCGAATACGAAGTTTTATTCGCGAGTAATTGCGAAAACAACGTTTCATTTGCGAGTAATTGCAGAAACGAAGTTTTATTTGCAAGTACTTGCGAATACGGAGTTTGATTTGCGAGTAATTGCAAATACGAAGTTTCATTTGCGAGTAATTGCGAATACGAAGTTTCATTTGCGAGTACTTGCGAATACGAAGTTTCATTCGCGAGTAATTGCGAATAAGAAGTTTTATTTGCGAGTAATTGCGAACACGAAGTTTCATTTGCGATTAATTGCGAATAAGAAGTTTCATTCGCGAGTAATTGCGAATACGAAGTTTTATTCGCGAGTAATTGCGAAAACAACGTTTCATTTGCGAGTAATTGCAGAAACGAAGTTTTATTTGCAAGTACTTGCGAATACGAAGTTTTATTTGCGAGTAATTGCGAATACGGAGTTTGATTTGCGAGTAATTGCGAACACGAAGTTTCATTTGCGAGTAATTGCGAATAAGAAGTTTCATTCGCGAGTAATTGCGAATACGAAGTTTTATTCGCGAGTAATTGCGAAAACAACGTTTCATTTGCGAGTAATTGCAGAAACGAAGTTTTATTTGCAAGTACTTGCGAATACGAAGTTTCATTTGCGAGTAATTGCGAACACGAAGTTTCATTTGCGAGTAATTGCGAATAAGAAGTTTCATTCGCGAGTAATTGCGAATACGAAGTTTTATTCGCGAGTAATTGCGAAAACAACGTTTCATTTGCGAGTAATTGCAGAAACGAAGTTTTATTCGCAATTACTTGCGAATACGAAGTTTTATTTGCGAGTAATTGCGAATACGGAGTGTGATTTGCGAGTAATTGCGAATACGGAGTGTGATTTGCGAGTAATTGCGAATACGGAGTGTGATTTGCGAGTAATTGCGAATACGAAGTTTCATTTGCGAGTAATTGCGAATACAAAGTTTCATTTGCGAGTAATTGCGAATACGACGTTTCATTTGCGAGTAATTGCGAATACGAAGTTTCATTTGCGAGTAATTGCAGAAACGAAGTTTTATTTGCAAGTACTTGCGAATACGAAGTTTTATTTGCGAGTAATTGCGAATACGGAGTGTGATTTGCGAGTAATTGCGAATACGGAGTGTGATTTGCGAGTAATTGCGAATACGGAGTGTGATTTGCGAGTAATTGCGAATACGGAGTGTGATTTGCGAGTAATTGCGAATACAAAGTTTCATTTGCGAGTAATTGCGATACGAAGTTTTATTTGCGAGTAATTGCGAATACGACGTTTCATTTGCGAGTAATTGCGAATACGGAGTGTGATTTGCGAGTAATTGCGAATACGGAGTGTGATTTGCGAGTAATTGCGAATACGAAGTTTCATTTGCGAGTAATTGCGAATACAAAGTTTCATTTGCGAGTAATTGCGAATACGACGTTTCATTTGCGAGTAATTGCGAATACGAAGTTTCATTTGCGAGTAATTGCGAATACGAAGTTTCATTTGCGAATAATTGCGAATACAAAGTTTCATTTGCGAGTAATTGCGAATACGACGTTTCATTTGCTAGTAATTGCGAATACGAAGTTTCATTTGCGAGTAATTGCGAATACGATGTTTCATTTGCGAGTAATTGCGAATAAGAAGTTTCATTTGCGAGTTTCATTTGCGAATACGAAGTTTCATTTGCGAGTAAGTTTCATTTACGAGTAATTGCGAATACGAAGTTTCATTTGCGAGTAATTGTGAATAAGAAGTTTCATTCGCGAGTAATTGCGAATACGAAGTTTCATTTGCGAGTAATTGTGAATAAGAAGTTTCATTTGCGAGTAATTGTGAATAAGAAGTTTCATTTGCGAGTAGTTGCGAATACGAAGTTTCATTTGCGAGTAATTGCGAATACGAAGTTTCATTTGCGAGTAATTGCGAATACGAAGTTTCATTTGCGAGTAATTGTGAAAAAGAAGTTGCATTCGCGAGTAATTGCGAATAAGAAGTTTCATTTGCGAGTAATTGTGAATAAGAAGTTTCATTTGCGAGTACTTGCAAATACGAAGTTTCATTTGCGAGTAATTGCGAATAAGAAGTTTCATTTGCGAGTAATTGCGAAAACGACGTTTCATTTGCGAGTAATTGCAAATACGAAGTTTCATTTGCGAGTAATTGCGAATACGAAGTTTTATTCGCGAGTAATTGCGAAAACAACGTTTCATTTGCGAGTAATTGCAGAAACGAAGTTTTATTTGCAAGTACTTGCGAATACGAAGTTTTATTTGCGAGTAATTGCGAATACGGAGTTTGATTTGCGAGTAATTGCAAATACGAAGTTTCATTTGCGAGTAATTGCGAATACGAAGTTTCATTTGCGAGTACTTGCGAATACGAAGTTTCATTCGCGAGTAATTGCGAATAAGAAGTTTTATTTGCGAGTAATTGCGAACACGAAGTTTCATTTGCGATTAATTGCGAATAAGAAGTTTCATTCGCGAGTAATTGCGAATACGAAGTTTTATTCGCGAGTAATTGCGAAAACAACGTTTCATTTGCGAGTAATTGCAGAAACGAAGTTTTATTTGCAAGTACTTGCGAATACGAAGTTTTATTTGCGAGTAATTGCGAATACGGAGTTTGATTTGCGAGTAATTGCGAACACGAAGTTTTATTTGCGAGTAATTGCGAATAAGAAGTTTCATTCGCGAGTAATTGCGAATACGAAGTTTTATTCGCGAGTAATTGCGAAAACAACGTTTCATTTGCGAGTAATTGCAGAAACGAAGTTTTATTTGCAAGTACTTGCGAATACGAAGTTTCATTTGCGAGTAATTGCGAACACGAAGTTTCATTTGCGAGTAATTGCGAATAAGAAGTTTCATTCGCGAGTAATTGCGAATACGAAGTTTTATTCAGGAGTAATTGCGAAAACAACGTTTCATTTGCGAGTAATTGCAGAAACGAAGTTTTATTTGCAAGTACTTGCGAATACGAAGTTTTATTTGCGAGTAATTGCGAATACGGAGTGTGATTTGCGAGTAATTGCGAATACGGAGTGTGATTTGCGAGTAATTGCGAATACGATGTTTCCTTTGCGAATAATTGCGAATACAAAGTTTCATTTGCGAGTAATTGCGAATACGACGTTTCATTTGCGAGTAATTGCGAATACGAAGTTTTATGTGCGAGTATTTGCGAATACGAAGTTTCATTTGCGAGTAATTGCGAATGAGAAGTTTCATTTGTGAATAATTGCAAATACGAAGTTGCATTTGCGAGTAATTGCGAATACGATGTTTCCTTTGCGAATAATTGCGAATACGAAGTTTCATTTGCGAGTAATTGTGAATAAGAAGTTTCATTTGCGAGTAATTGCGAATACGAAGTTTCATTTGCGAGTAATTGTGAATACGAAGTTTCATTTGCGAGTAATTGCGAATAAGAAGTTTCATTCGCGAGTAATTGCGAATACGAAGTTTTATTTGCGAGTAATTGCGAATACGGAGTTTGATTTGCGAGTAATTGCGAATACGAAGTTTTATTTGCGAGTAATTGCGAATACGAAGTTTCATTTGCGAGTAATTGCGAATAAGAAGTTTCATTCGCGAGAAATTGCGAATACGAAGTTTTATTTGCGAGTAATTGCGAATACGGAGTTTGATTTGCGAGTAATTGCAAATACGAAGTTTCATTTGCGAGTAATTGCGAATACGAAGTTTCATTTGCGAGTAATTGCGAATACGAAGTTTCATTTGCGAGTAATTGCGAATAAGAAGTTTCATTTGCGAGTAATTGCGAATACGAAGTTTCAATTGCGAGTAATTGCGAATACGAAGTTTCATTTACGAGTAATTGCGAATACGAAGTTTCATTTGCGAGTAATTGTGAATAAGAAGTTTCATTCGCGAGTAATTGCGAATACGAAGTTTCATTTGCGAGTAATTGTG
Organism: Litoditis marina; assembly: GCA_964036275.1. NCBI lineage: Eukaryota > Metazoa > Nematoda > Chromadorea > Rhabditida > Rhabditidae > Litoditis > Litoditis marina. Next base: position 16,644 of record CAXIWQ010000166.1, read on the forward strand.
AATAAGAAGTTTCATTTGCAAATACGATGTTTCACTTCGTATTCGCAATTACTCGCAAATGCAACTTCGTATTTGCAATTACTCGCAAATGAAACTTCGTATTCGCAAGTACTCGCAAATGAAACTTCGTATTTGCAATTACTCGCAAATGAAACTTCGTATTCGCAATTATTCGCAAAGGAAACATCGTATTCGCAATTACTCGCAAATGCAACTTCGTATTTGCAATTACTCGCAAATGAAACTTCTTATTCGCAATTACTCGCAAATGAAACTTCGTATTTGCAATTACTCGCAAATGAAACTTCGTATTCGCAATTATTCGCAAAGGAAACATCGTATTCGCAATTACTCGCAAATGCAACTTCGTATTTGCAATTATTCGCAAATGAAACTTCTTATTCGCAATTACTCGCAAATGAAACTTCGTATTCGCAAGTACTCGCAAATAAAACTTCGTATTCGCAATTACTCGCAAATGAAACGTCGTATTCGCAATTACTCGCAAATGAAACTTCTTATTCACAATTACTCGCAAATGAAACATCGTATTCGCAATTACTCGCAAATGAAACTTCGTATTCGCAATTACTCGCAAATGAAACTTCGTCTTCGCAATTACTCGCAAATGAAACTTCGTGTTCGAAATTTCTCGCAAATGAAACTCCGTATTCGCAATTACTCGCAAATAAAACTTCGTATTCGCAATTACTCGCGAATGAAACTTCTTATTCGCAATTACTCGCAAATGAAACTTCGTGTTCGAAATTTCTCGCAAATGACACTTCGTATTCGCAATTACTCGCAAATGGAACTTCGTATTCACAAGTACTCGCAAATGAAACTTTGTATTCGCAATTACTCGCAAATGAAACTTCTTATTCGCAATTACTCGCAAATTAAACTTCGTATTCGCAATTACTCGCGAATGAAACTTCTTATTTGCAATTACTCGCAAATTAAACTTTGTATTCGCAATTACTCGCAAATGAAACTTCGTATTCACAAGTACTCGCAAATGAAACTTCGTATTTGCAATTACTCGCGAATGAAACTTCTTATTTGCAATTACTCGCAAATTAAACTTTGTATTCGCAATTACTCGCAAATGAAACTTTGTATTCGCAATTACTCGCAAATGAAACTTCTTATGCACACTTACTCGCAAATGAAACTTTGTATTCGCAATTACTCGCAAATGCAACTTCGTATTTGCAATTACTCGCAAATGAAACTTCGTTTTCGCAATTACTCGCAAATGAAACTTCGCATTCGCAATTACTCGCAAATGAAACTTCTTTTTCACAATTACTCGCAAATGAAACTTCGTATTCGCAATTACTCGCAAATGGAACGTCGTATTTGCAATTACTCGCAAATGAAACTTCTTATTCACAATTACTCGCAAATGAAACATCGTATTCGCAATTACTCGCAAATGAAACTTCGTATTCGCAATTACTCGCAAATGAAACTTTGTCTTCGCAATTACTCGCAAACGAAACTTCGTGTTCGAAATTTCTCGCAAATGAGACTCCGTATTCGCAATTACTCGCAAATAAAACTTCGTATTCGCAATTACTCGCGAATGAGACTTTTTATTCGCAATTGCTCGCAAATGAAACTTTGTGTTCGAAATTTCTCGCAAATGAAACTTCGTATTCGCAATTACTCGCAAATGGAACTTCGCAATCACAAGTACTCGCAAAAGAAACTTCGTATTCGCAATTACTCGCGAATGAAACTTCTTATTTGCAATTACTCGCAAATTTAACTTTTTATTCGCAATTACTCGCAAATGAAACTTCGTATTCGCAATTACTCGCAAATGAAACTTCTTATGCACACTTACTCGCAAATGAAACTTCGTATTCGCAATTACTCGCAAATGCAACTTCGTATTTGCAATTACTCGCAAATGAAACTTCGTATTCGCAATTACTCGCAAATGAAACTTCGCATTCGCAATTACTCGCAAATGAAACTTCTTTTTCACAATTACTCGCAAATGAAACTTCGTATTCGCAATTACTCGCAAATGAAACGTCGTATTTGCAATTACTCGCAAATGAAACTTCTTATTCACAATTACTCGCAAATGAAACATCGTATTCGCAATTACTCGCAAATGAAACTTCGTATTCGCAATTACTCGCAAATGAAACTTCGTCTTCGCAATTACTCGCAAATGAAACTTCGTGTTCGAAATTTCTCGCAAATGAAACTCCGTATTCGCAATTACTCGCAAATAAAACTTCGTATTCGCAATTACTCGCGAATGAGACTTCTTATTCGCAATTACTCGCAAATGAAACTTCGTGTTCGAAATTTCTCGCAAATGAAACTTCGTATTCGCAATTACTCGCAAATGGAACTTCGTATTCGCAATTACTCGCAAATGAAACTTCGTATTCGCAATTACTCGCAAATGAAACTTCTTATTCACAATTACTCGCAAATGAAACATCGTATTCACAATTACTCGCAAATGAAACTTCGTATTCGCAATTACTCGCAAATGAAACTTCTTATTCACAATTACTCGCAAATGAAACTTCGTATTCACAATTACTCGCAAATGAAACGTCGTATTTGCAATTACTCGCAAATGAAACTTCTTATTCGCAATTACTCGCAAATGAAACTTCTTATTCGCAATTACTCGCAAATGAAACTTCGTATTCGCAATTACTCGCAAATGAAACTTCGTATTTGCAATTACTCGCAAATGAATCTTTGTATTCGCAATTACTCGCAAATGAAACTTCGTATTCGCAAGTACTCGCAAATGAAACTTCGTATTCGCAATTACACGCAAATGAAACTTCTTATGCACACTTACTCGCAAATGAAACTTCGTATTCGCAATTACTCGCAAATGCAACTTCGTATTTGCAATTACTCGCCATTGAAACTTCGTATTTGCAATTACTCGCAAATGAAACTTCTTATTCACAATTACTCGCAAACGAAACTTCGTATTCGCAATTACTCGCAAATGAACTTCGTATTTGCAATTACTCGCAAATGAAACTTTGTATTCGCAATTACTCGCAAATGAAACTTCGTATTCGCAAGTACTCGCAAATGAAACTTCGTATTCGCAATTACTCGCAAATGAAACTTTGTATTCGCAATTACTCGCAAATGAAACTTCGTATTCGCAATTACTCGCAAATGAAACTCCGTATTCGCAATTACTCGCAAATGAAACTTCGTATTCGCAATTACTCGCAAATGAAACTTCGTATTCGCAAGTACTTGCAAATAAAACTTCGTTTTTGCAATTACTCGCAAATGAAACGTCGTTTTCGCAATTACTCGCAAATGAAACTTCTTATTCACAATTACTCGCAAATGAAACGTCGTATTCGCAATTACTCGCAAATGAAACTTCTTATTCGCAATTACTCGCAAATGAAACTTCTTATTCGCAATTACTCGCAAATGAAACTTCGTATTCGCAATTACTCGCAAATGAAACTTTGTATTTGCAATTACTCGCAAATGAAACTTTGTATTCGCAATTACTCGCAAATGAAACTTCGTATTCGCAAGTACTCGCAAATGAAACTTCGTATTCGCAATTACTCGCAAATGAAACTTTGTATTCGCAATTACTCGCAAATGAAACTTCGTATTCGCAATTACTCGCAAATGAAACTCCGTATTCGCAATTACTCGCAAATGAAACTTCGTATTCGCAATTACTCGCAAATGAAACTTCGTATTCGCAAGTACTTGCAAATAAAACTTCGTTTTTGCAATTACTCGCAAATGAAACGTCGTTTTCGCAATTACTCGCAAATGAAACTTCTTATTCACAATTACTCGCAAATGAAACGTCGTATTCGCAATTACTCGCAAATGAAACTTCTTATTCGCAATTACTCGCAAATGAAACTTCTTATTCGCAATTACTCGCAAATGAAACTTCGTATTCGCAATTACTCGCAAATGAAACTTTGTATTTGCAATTACTCGCAAATGAAACTTTGTATTCGCAATTACTCGCAAATGAAACTTCGTATTCGCAAGTACTCGCAAATGAAACTTCGTATTCGCAATTACTCGCAAATGAAACTTTGTATTCGCAATTACTCGCAAATGAAACTTCGTATTTGCAATTACTCGCAAATCAAACTCCGTATTCGCAATTACTCGCAAATAAAACTTCGTATTCGCAATTACTCGCAAATGAAACTTCGTATTTGCAATTACTCGCAAATCAAACTCCGTATTCGCAATTACTCGCAAATAAAACTTCGTATTCGCAATTTCTCGCGAATGAAACTTCTTATTCGCAATTACTCGCAAATGAAACTTCGTATTCGCAATTACTCGCAAATGAAACTTCGTATTCGCAATTACTCGCAAATCAAACTCCGTATTCGCAATTACTCGCAAATAAAACTTCGTATTCGCAATTACTCGCGAATGAAACTTCTTATTCGCAATTACTCGCAAATGAAACTTCTTATTCACAATTACTCGCAAATGAAACTTCGTATTCACAATTACTCGCAAATGAAACGTCGTATTCGCAATTACTCGCAAATGAAACTTCTTATTCGCAATTACTCCTCGCAAATGAAACTTCGTATTTGCAAGTACTCGGAAATTAAACTTCGTATTCGCAAGTACTCGCAAATAAAACTTCGTATTCGCAATTACTCGCAAATGAAACGTCGTATTCGCAATTACTCGCAAATGAAACTTCTTATTCACAATTACTCGCAAATGAAACATCGTATTCGCAATTACTCGCAAATGAAACTTTGTATTCGCAATTACTCGCAAATGAAACTTCGTATTCGCAGTTATTCGCAAAGGAAACATCGTATTCGCAATTACTCGCAAATGCAACTTCGTATTTGCAATTATTCGCAAATGAAACCTCTTATTCGCAATTACTCGCAAATGAAACTTCGTATTCGCAAGTACTCGCAATTGAAACTTCGTATTCGCAAGTACTCGCAAATGAAACTTCGTATTCGCAATTACTCGCGAATGAAACTTCTTATTTGCAATTACTCGCAAATGAAACTTCGTATTCGCAAGTACTCGCAAATAAAACTTCGTATTCGCAATTACTCGCAAACAAAACTTCGTATTCGCAATTACTCGCGAATAAAACTTCGTATTTGCAATTACTCGCAAATGAAACGTCGTTTTCGCAATTACTCGCTAATGAAACTTCTTATTTGCAATTACTCGCAAATGAAACTTCGTATTCGCAATTACTCGCAAATGAAACTTCGCATTCGCAATTACTCGCAAATGAAACTTCGTATTCGCAATTACTCGCAAATGAAACTTCGTATTTGCAATTACTCGCAAATGAAACTTCGTATTCGCAAGTACTCGCAAATCAAACTCCGTATTCGCAATTACTCGCAAATGCAACTTCGTATTTGCAATTATTCGCAAATGAAACTTCGTATTCGCAAGTACTCGCAAATGAAACGTCGTTTTTCGCAATTACTCGCGAATAAAACTTCGTATTCGCAATTACTCGCAAATGAAACTTCGTATTTGCAATTACTCGCAAATGAAACTTCTTATTCGCAATTACTCGCAAATGAACCTTCTTTTTCACAATTACTCGCAAATGAAACTTCGTATTCGCAATTACTCGCAAATGAAACTTCGTATTCGCAATTACTCGCGAATGAAACTTCGTATTTGCAATTACTCGCAAATCAAACTTCGTATTCGCAATTACTCGCAAATAAAACTTCGTATTCGCAATTACTCGCAAATGAAACTTCGTATTCGTAATTACTCGCAAATGAAACTTTGTATTCGCAATTACTCGCTAATGAAACTTCGTATTCGCAATTACTCGCAAATGAAACTTTGTATTCGCAATTACTCGCTAATGAAACTTCGTATTCGCAATTACTCGCAAATGAAACTTCGTATTCGCAAGTACTCGCAAATGAAACTTCGTATTCGCAATTACTCGCAAATGAAACTTCTTATTCGCAATTACTCGCAAATGAAACGTCGTATTCGCAATTACTCGCAAATGAAACTCCGTATTCGCAATTACTCGCAAATGAAACTTCGTATTCGCAAGTACTCGCAAATGAAACTTCGTATTCGCAAGTACTCGCAAATAAAACTTCGTATTCGCAATTACTCGCAAATGAAACGTCGTATTCGCAATTACTCGCAAATGAAACTTCTTATTCACAATTACTCGCAAATGAAACATCGTATTCGCAATTACTCGCAAATGAAACTTTGTATTCGCAATTACTCGCAAATGAAACTTCGTATTCGCAGTTATTCGCAAAGGAAACATCGTATTCGCAATTACTCGCAAATGCAACTTCGTATTTGCAATTATTCGCAAATGAAACTTCTTATTCGCAATTACTCGCAAATGAAACTTCGTATTCGCAAGTACTCGCAAATTAAACTTCGTATTTGCAATTACTCGCAAATGAAACTTCGTATTCGCAATTATTCGCAAAGGAAACATCGTATTCGCAATTACTCGCAAATGCAACTTCGTATTTGCAATTACTCGCAAATGAAACTTCTTATTCGCAATTACTCGCAAATGAAACTTCGTATTCGCAAGTACTCGCAAATAAAACTTCGTATTCGCAATTACTCGCAAATGAAACGTCGTATTCGCAATTACTCGCAAATGCAACTTCGTATTTGCAATTACTCGCAAATGAAACTTCGTATCGCAATTACTCGCAAATGAAACTTCGTATTCGCAAGTACTCGCAAATAAAACTTCGTATTCGCAATTACTCGCAAATGAAACGTCGTATTCGCAATTACTCGCAAATGAAACTTCTTATTCACAATTACTCGCAAATGAAACTTCGTATTTGCAATTACTCGCAAATGAAACTTCTTATTCGCAATTACTCGCAAATGAAACTTCGTATTCGCAAGTACTCGCAAATAAAACTTCGTATTCGCAATTACTCGCAAATGCAACTTCGTATTTGCAATTACTCGCAAATGAAACTTCGTATTCGCAAGTACTCGCAAATGAAACTTCGTATTTGCAATTACTCGCAAATGAAACTTCGTATTCGCAATTATTCGCAAAGGAAACATCGTATTCGCAATTACTCGCAAATGCAACTTCGTATTTGCAATTACTCGCAAATGAAACTTCTTATTCGCAATTACTCGCAAATGAAACTTCGTATTTGCAATTACTCGCAAATGAAACTTCGTATTCGCAATTATTCGCAAAGGAAACATCGTATTCGCAATTACTCGCAAATGAAACTTTGTATTCGCAATTACTCGCAAATGAAACTTCGTATTCGCAGTTATTCGCAAAGGAAACATCGTATTCGCAATTACTCGCAAATGCAACTTCGTATTTGCAATTATTCGCAAATGAAACCTCTTATTCGCAATTACTCGCAAATGAAACTTCGTATTCGCAAGTACTCGCAATTGAAACTTCGTATTCGCAAGTACTCGCAAATGAAACTTCGTATTCGCAATTACTCGCGAATGAAACTTCTTATTTGCAATTACTCGCAAATGAAACTTCGTATTCGCAAGTACTCGCAAATAAAACTTCGTATTCGCAATTACTCGCAAACAAAACTTCGTATTCGCAATTACTCGCGAATAAAACTTCGTATTTGCAATTACTCGCAAATGAAACGTCGTTTTCGCAATTACTCGCTAATGAAACTTCTTATTTGCAATTACTCGCAAATGAAACTTCGTATTCGCAATTACTCGCAAATGAAACTTCGCATTCGCAATTACTCGCAAATGAAACTTCGTATTCGCAATTACTCGCAAATGAAACTTCGTATTTGCAATTACTCGCAAATGAAACTTCGTATTCGCAAGTACTCGCAAATCAAACTCCGTATTCGCAATTACTCGCAAATGCAACTTCGTATTTGCAATTATTCGCAAATGAAACTTCGTATTCGCAAGTACTCGCAAATGAAACGTCGTTTTCGCAATTACTCGCGAATAAAACTTCGTATTCGCAATTACTCGCAAATGAAACTTCGTATTTGCAATTACTCGCAAATGAAACTTCTTATTCGCAATTACTCGCAAATGAACCTTCTTTTTCACAATTACTCGCAAATGAAACTTCGTATTCGCAATTACTCGCAAATGAAACTTCGTATTCGCAATTACTCGCGAATGAAACTTCGTATTTGCAATTACTCGCAAATCAAACTTCGTATTCGCAATTACTCGCAAATAAAACTTCGTATTCGCAATTACTCGCAAATGAAACTTCGTATTCGTAATTACTCGCAAATGAAACTTTGTATTCGCAATTACTCGCTAATGAAACTTCGTATTCGCAATTACTCGCAAATGAAACTTTGTATTCGCAATTACTCGCTAATGAAACTTCGTATTCGCAATTACTCGCAAATGAAACTTCGTATTCGCAAGTACTCGCAAATGAAACTTCGTATTCGCAATTACTCGCAAATGAAACTTCTTATTCGCAATTACTCGCAAATGAAACGTCGTATTCGCAATTACTCGCAAATGAAACTCCGTATTCGCAATTACTCGCAAATGAAACTTCGTATTCGCAAGTACTCGCAAATGAAACTTCGTATTCGCAAGTACTCGCAAATAAAACTTCGTATTCGCAATTACTCGCAAATGAAACGTCGTATTCGCAATTACTCGCAAATGAAACTTCTTATTCACAATTACTCGCAAATGAAACATCGTATTCGCAATTACTCGCAAATGAAACTTTGTATTCGCAATTACTCGCAAATGAAACTTCGTATTCGCAGTTATTCGCAAAGGAAACATCGTATTCGCAATTACTCGCAAATGCAACTTCGTATTTGCAATTATTCGCAAATGAAACTTCTTATTCGCAATTACTCGCAAATGAAACTTCGTATTCGCAAGTACTCGCAAATGAAACTTCGTATTTGCAATTACTCGCAAATGAAACTTCGTATTCGCAATTATTCGCAAAGGAAACATCGTATTCGCAATTACTCGCAAATGCAACTTCGTATTTGCAATTACTCGCAAATGAAACTTCTTATTCGCAATTACTCGCAAATGAAACTTCGTATTCGCAAGTACTCGCAAATAAAACTTCGTATTCGCAATTACTCGCAAATGAAACGTCGTATTCGCAATTACTCGCAAATGCAACTTCGTATTTGCAATTACTCGCAAATGAAACTTCGTATTCGCAATTACTCGCAAATGAAACTTCGTATTCGCAAGTACTCGCAAATAAAACTTCGTATTCGCAATTACTCGCAAATGAAACGTCGTATTCGCAATTACTCGCAAATGAAACTTCTTATTCACAATTACTCGCAAATGAAACTTCGTATTTGCAATTACTCGCAAATGAAACTTCTTATTCGCAATTACTCGCAAATGAAACTTCGTATTCGCAAGTACTCGCAAATAAAACTTCGTATTCGCAATTACTCGCAAATGCAACTTCGTATTTGCAATTACTCGCAAATGAAACTTCGTATTCGCAAGTACTCGCAAATGAAACTTCGTATTTGCAATTACTCGCAATGAAACTTCGTATTCGCAATTATTCGCAAAGGAAACATCGTATTCGCAATTACTCGCAAATGCAACTTCGTATTTGCAATTACTCGCAAATGAAACTTCTTATTCGCAATTACTCGCAAATGAAACTTCGTATTTGCAATTACTCGCAAATGAAACTTCGTATTCGCAATTATTCGCAAAGGAAACATCGTATTCGCAATTACTCGCAAATGCAACTTCGTATTTGCAATTATTCGCAAATGAAACTTCTTATTCGCAATTACTCGCAAATGAAACTTCGTATTCGCAAGTACTCGCAAATAAAACTTCGTATTCGCAATTACTCGCAAATGAAACGTCGTATTCGCAATTACTCGCAAATGAAACTTCTTATTCACAATTACTCGCAAATGAAACATCGTATTCGCAATTACTCGCAAATGAAACTTCGTATTCGCAATTACTCGCAAATGAAACTTCGTCTTCGCAATTACTCGCAAATGAAACTTCGTGTTCGAAATTTCTCGCAAATGAAACTCCGTATTCGCAATTACTCGCAAATAAAACTTCGTATTCGCAATTACTCGCGAATGAAACTTCTTATTCGCAATTACTCGCAAATGAAACTTCGTGTTCGAAATTTCTCGCAAATGACACTTCGTATTCGCAATTACTCGCAAATGGAACTTCGTATTCACAAGTACTCGCAAATGAAACTTTGTATTCGCAATTACTCGCAAATGAAACTTCTTATTCGCAATTACTCGCAAATTAAACTTCGTATTCGCAATTACTCGCGAATGAAACTTCTTATTTGCAATTACTCGCAAATTAAACTTTGTATTCGCAATTACTCGCAAATGAAACTTCGTATTCACAAGTACTCGCAAATGAAACTTCGTATTTGCAATTACTCGCGAATGAAACTTCTTATTTGCAATTACTCGCAAATTAAACTTTGTATTCGCAATTACTCGCAAATGAAACTTTGTATTCGCAATTACTCGCAAATGAAACTTCTTATGCACACTTACTCGCAAATGAAACTTTGTATTCGCAATTACTCGCAAATGCAACTTCGTATTTGCAATTACTCGCAAATGAAACTTCGTTTTCGCAATTACTCGCAAATGAAACTTCGCATTCGCAATTACTCGCAAATGAAACTTCTTTTTCACAATTACTCGCAAATTAAACTTCGTATTCGCAATTACTCGCAAATGGAACGTCCGTATTTGCAATTGCTCGCAAATGAAACTTCTTATTCACAATTACTCGCAAATGAAACATCGTATTCGCAATTACTCGCAAATGAAACTTCGTATTCACAAGTACTCGCAAATGAAACTTCGTATTTGCAATTACTCGCGAATGAAACTTCTTATTTGCAATTACTCGCAAATTAAACTTTGTATTCGCAATTACTCGCAAATGAAACTTTGTATTCGCAATTACTCGCAAATGAAACTTCTTATGCACACTTACTCGCAAATGAAACTTTGTATTCGCAATTACTCGCAAATGCAACTTCGTATTTGCAATTACTCGCAAATGAAACTTCGTTTTCGCAATTACTCGCAAATGAAACTTCGCATTCGCAATTACTCGCAAATGAAACTTCTTTTTCACAATTACTCGCAAATGAAACTTCGTATTCGCAATTACTCGCAAATGGAACGTCGTATTTGCAATTACTCGCAAATGAAACTTCTTATTCACAATTACTCGCAAATGAAACATCGTATTCGCAATTACTCGCAAATGAAACTTCGTATTCGCAATTACTCGCAAATGAAACTTTGTCTTCGCAATTACTCGCAAACGAAACTTCGTGTTCGAAATTTCTCGCAAATGAGACTCCGTATTCGCAATTACTCGCAAATAAAACTTCGTATTCGCAATTACTCGCGAATGAGACTTTTTATTCGCAATTGCTCGCAAATGAAACTTTGTGTTCGAAATTTCTCGCAAATGAAACTTCGTATTCGCAATTACTCGCAAATGGAACTTCGTAGTCACAAGTACTCGCAAAAGAAACTTCGTATTCGCAATTACTCGCGAATGAAACTTCTTATTTGCAATTACTCGCAAATTTAACTTCTTATTCACAATTACTCGCAAATGAAACTTCGTATTTGCAATTACTCGCAAATGAAACTTCTTATTCGCAATTACTCGCAAATGAAACTTCGTATTCGCAAGTACTCGCAAATAAAACTTCGTATTCGCAATTACTCGCAAATGCAACTTCGTATTTGCAATTACTCGCAAATGAAACTTCGTATTCGCAAGTACTCGCAAATGAAACTTCGTATTTGCAATTACTCGCAAATGAAACTTCGTATTCGCAATTATTCGCAAAGGAAACATCGTATTCGCAATTACTCGCAAATGCAACTTCGTATTTG
>CAXIWQ010000167.1:0-57118 GCA_964036275.1 Litoditis marina
TCAAATTCCAGGTATGGTGATATCATTCATTAGTGCTCATGTCATTTTCGGTGTATAATAAATAAGAAGAGTTAAGAGAGAGAGAGGCAGAGAGAGAGAGAGAGAGAGAGTGAGAGAGAGACAGAAAGAGAGATAGAGAGAGAGAGAGAGAGAGAGAGAGAGAGAGAGGAATGAGAGAGAGAGAGAAGAGTGAGACATAAGAGGAAAGTGGAAGAGACATCCCGTCGGATGAGAAATGAATGAAAAAAAAGATGAAGTGTACAAAACGCATTCGAATTTCCAATATTTGAACAAGTATGACCTGGTTAGTTGTCAGATTTGTAAAAGTGCATCTCTTTTTCCGTCCTAGGACAGAGTGGTTATACTGTTAGTTAATCCCCCAGTCACGTGAAACATGTTAAACACAGCAGAACTCAGAAACGTGCGATGAAAAATTGCACGATTGCAAAATAAAAAGCATGTTTTCCTATCATTCAGAGGGTCTGATCTTGAATCTTACAAAGTTTGTTGGGAAGAGGTCAATTCCGAAGATCACATTATACCAGAAGGAAAGAGATGGTCACGTAAAACCGCGTGATACACGTTCGCGAATTATGTTTTGTTTAACACATTTCACGTGCATGTTTCTCAACCTTATTATCTGGAGCGGGCAAATGCAGAAAATAGAGTCTCTCGGGACTTACAAATTGAGTTCGGAACTTCGTTAAAGTCGGCTAGGAACACCCACAAAAAAGTAATGTTCAGAATAGAAAAGAATACTGGTTCGAATAGAAGTTTTGCGATATTTACAAGTGACGACGAAAGAACAATCTTGCTCAATTCTAAACTCATAGGAATGTGCTGCCTTAACTCGATAACGCGTGAACTAGAAATTAGAAAAACTTTATTCTGATAACCCTAAGCTTTGCCTACTGGTGTTCTTGGAATATGGTTTTTGTCCCAGTTAACCATCATACTTCGCCTCATACTCTCGTGAACTATTGTGGTTATTTTTACAGAAAAATTGTGAAAACCAATGTAGGAAAACATATGAAAATTTAGAAAATTTTCCATGACAAACGCATCAAACGGCAATACCAAAATGTCGTACTATAAAACTTTATTAGCTGTAGCAGAAAAGAAAAAAGAAAACCCCACCAAGACGATGGCCTCTGAAAAAGCTACTCAATTAAAGTTTTTAGAACCGAGAAGTTTAATAGAACTGATGCAACATTTGAGTGCGCGCGATATACGGTATTTCGGTCAAAACAAGAACAAAAAGAGTGAAAGAGAGAAAAACAGAGAAAGAGAGCGAATGGGAGAGAAATGATAAAAGCAACAAGAGAATAGAGAGAAACAGAATTGAAGAAATAGGAAAGAAACAAGATTACAGATCGAACGAAAGAGGGAAAGAGAAAGCGAGAAAGAGGGGTGTGAAAGAAATGGAGAGAAAGTTAGAAAGAGAGAGAAAAATGTGAAAAAACAAAAACAAAAGGAGAGAAAAAGAGAGAGAGAGAGAGATAGAGAGAGAGAGAGAGAGATCTAACGAAACAAGAGGTTGAATGGTATAGGGGGGTATCGTGTTTGGTTAGGTGATTGTTCTGCACTAGATTCAATGCGAGAACACCACCCAAAACAACAATGGAAGTGGGCGACAAAAAACGACGGTCGGATCAAAAAACCGGCGAAACTCGACGCACTTTGCAAAAATGGTGCGCGATTCGATAAGTAACCGAGTTGTCTGGTTAGGTAACCAGCCAGAAACGGTTACGTAACCAAAAAAAGCGTTTATTTGTTGGATAAGTAACCAGTCCGTTATTCAACGTTACCAAAGGGTGACCTGCTCAAACAAATTGGAAAACAACGTTTACCAACACATGAATATTTCGCCGCATATGGTTGTAAATAGGTAAACAAGCAAAGTTTCATGTTTTACGAAATTTCTAAAAAAAAGTTATCATTTTCAGTTTTCATACGATACACGATATTACACTCACTCTTGATTTATTTGTAGTTTGCTCTCCAGTGTGGCATAAAATAAAACCGATAATTCATAACAAATCAATTTATTTGAATGAAAATCACAGAAGAAATATGAAAGCGGTCTCAAAGTTTGTATTAATGCCCGCTTACCTTATGTACACTTACAATCTAACTCTGAGCTCAATGTCGTAACTGTAAATCAAATATAGAAAACAAAAGTTTACCTCGTTGTGATATATTTTTCACAAAATGCAACCTTAATCAGGTTTCTCATATCTGCCTCTAAACACTCTTGATGCCACACTAAAAACGTTTCGATCGTTTGAAACAAGTTTTAAGATAACCTTATCTCATGTTACAAGCAAACTAACTGCACACTAACTAAGCACATGGAGGTAACGACAACAAACAGAGGAAAAAGAAACGCAACGGAAAAAATAATAAGCACAGAGTACAGGCGAATTCAATATCTAATCGGGTATTTAACGGTAACCTCTTTTTCAGATTACCTCGGTAACCGGTTGATACCTGGTTGGTTTTTACCACCGGTGAGGTAACCTAAAAAAAGGTTACCAAACAACCCGGTTAGATGTAGAATTGGCCCATATTATAAGAGGGAAAGGAACATAAACTTTAGCAAAGAGCCGAAAAAAACTATCCAAAAATCTAAGCTCTAGAAAGAAAAGCGTTTCGTTGGCAGCAGACAGCACAGAACAGAATCACATTTTGCTGCGGCAATAACCATAAGTCGGGTCTTCTGTAAAATAATATTTATTTACACTTTGTCTAAAGATGAAACATTGAAAAATTGGTACATGTACAAAATCACTATCTAAAACGAATAAAACATTCTAAACCTTTACAAACATAAAACCTGTAAACGTTGAAGGCTGAAGGATAAAACGTGATAAAACCTATAACTTAAAATGTATAAACAACATAGTACTATTGTCATCTTCACCGTACAGCTTGGTTGCTAGTAATATAACCGAGTGAGCCTTAATAAATAAAAGTGACCATGCGGGGGGGGTCAAAGTAAAACGTTTTCAACTTAGGGAATTCACTAGGTAAGAATACAGAGTTTACACCTAGGGGGAGGGTTGAAGCAAAACCTTGAAACCTAGGAACTAAAGTAGATCAAAAGTACACAGTTTACAGCTTACTCTTCATTTTCTTGAGCAGAGATTCGAGTTTGAGGGCCTTTGTCATGTCTCCCTTGATCTTCAGTCGTTTCGTCATGAAAGCAGTGGCGGCCGAGAGTTTCCCGTTGAAAAGGAGCGGGAAATCGGCAGACGTCAGCTCGAATCTGAAAACAGTTCCAAATATACAGACAACGGTGACTATTCTACAGAGAGAAACCTGTTTCACTATCCAACTTTGTGAAAATTGAAAAATCATCAGGAACTGGCTAATCTCTCCATTGTTAGCCAGAATTAGTCTGCTTTTCGAACTTTCCTGACTATTTGGACAACCTCACTGAAGAATGAGTTCCAAACATATGCCTCGTATTTATACGTATTCATACACCCGCAAGGTTGTCCGAATAGTCGGAAAAATTCGCAAAACGGACTACTTATCAGTCAAAAAGATGAAAATCGGTCTACTTTTGATGCAAAATCCTGAATTTTCACGTGTTTACATCTGAAAACGGACTAATTTTCGTCGCTTAGTCGGACCTTACTGGTGTATGTACGTATTGGTTCACTCCGTTATGCCAAAAGCAAAAATAATGAAAACACAGTCATACCAGCAAGTAGAAAGTGTCGTGTACTTGCGTTTTACCGAAAAATGTTGAATGTTCTGCGACTCGGAAACAGTATCTCATTATTCCGTAACAATTATTTTAAATAGTTCAGACCGTTTTGCAAAGCATTCCACTGGCAACAACAAACCAAACCCGTTAGTAATCCGAACTTATGAGAGGTGACTGAAACATTCAACCATCGAACAGTTCAAAAGTAAACGATTGCACCAATCAGACATTCGGATTAAAACACGTTAACATCGATGATTTTGCATCAAAAAAGTCCAACTTTCACGTTTTTCAGGCAAAATTTGTCCGTTTCTCGGTTTTTCTGGCTATTCGGACACTAATGTTCTGTCTGTATTTCTGTGAAAGACATTAAAACTGACTTGACATCGGCCTGTTCGTTGGCGCCTTCCTTAATGGAACCACTTCCGTTTTTCAGGTCGAGAACCAACTTCTTCTTATCATCTCCTTAAAACGAAAAGCTTAGTTGAAAATTATATAATATTACACTTATACAGATTTTTGATTTCTCCAATGTTATTCTAGGAAAGACTTATTTTCATCTCCTTCAAACAAGCAAGGTAAACAAGAGAACAAGGCACACTTTGTAACTTTTCTAAAAGTTCGAGGAGAACCAATCATAATCATATAATGAAGAATGAATAAAACAAACCATTGACTGCAAAATACTACTTTCTAAAGTATTAACTACGGAAATGCATACTGTGCAGTTTCACTTTCAGAAGTGAGCAAATGTTTGAGACTCAGATTAAGGTAGCACGTGGTTAAAATGTATGATGAAAGCCTGAAAAGACACTACTTTAGGGTTCAAGTTCTAATTTCCACGTTTCATGTGATCCTTTATTTGTTTACAAGTGAACTTACCGGGTACGGTGAACTCGTAGACGGCGTCGAACTGCTTGACGACGTCCGCGGACAGAAGTTGAGCCACGGTTGAGATGACATCATTGAATTCGGTACCGGAAACGGCCTGTAAACAACAAACAACCGTTTGTTTACACCTAGTACTCTTGTTTTCAAATTTCAAGTGACTGGAGACTATCATACTCATGCGAAAGTGAGAAGATTCTTCAAGGGCCACATTTTTCGAAGAAAATACATCGAATATCATGATTCAGCGACAGAATGGATTTTTTTCTGCCCAATTTCAGCTCCAAACAGCCAGTTTGGAGCTTTTAAGCTTTTTTAAATTTGTCCACATTCAATATATGATTGGTGGATGCACTCAGTATTCACTGTTACTATCTATGTTTAAACAAATATCCAGTTCCAGAGGAAAATGATACAGCCAGTCCATCCTAGTTTTGTCGGAACAAGAAAATCACATGATTTTTCTCGATAATTAGGTATCAATCGAAAAATCGATACTACAAACTACATACCTTGTCAATGGCCTTGCGGCTCTGCTGTCTGTTCGAGTTCTTTGCGAAAACGGCGTCATATTTTCCACTGGGAATGAAGAAGTCGGGCATCAGAGGCGCCGCTGAAAGAGAATAATTAAATGAGAATTAATTATAGTGAAAGTGTTAATTCCAAAAAAACACACCGGTAAAGTCCACATAGGCTTCATTAAACTATGTAGGAAAGCTCACTTCCTATCGTGAAACAAACTACTTCTACAAGGTTAATTAGTCAAAATTATCAAGATCACCCAAATGTTTCACCACTCACAGGGGTCGATTACTTATGTTTAAGTCAAAAACCACCAAAATCACCCGAATGTTTCACCACTGACAGGGGTCGATGACGTATTTGTCGAGGTCAGGATAATCCAAACGTTTCACCTTTACACGGTGTCAACGGCGTACTCAAAGTCAAACATTGAAACTATTTCCACAAACGGTTGTCAGGCAAAATTATCAAGATCACCCGAATGTTTCACCACTCACAGGGGTCCATGGCGTACTTGTCGAAGTCGGTCGTTCCCTCCGCCCGCAGAACATCCTCGTCGATGGCGAAGTTTCCCGTGTAGTCGCGGCTGTTCTTCGACAACATCGCGTACGCGGCATCAGCCATTATGGCTGGCTGGAAATGAAAATTTATGTGAAATACGTGGAAAACGTGAAATAATATACCAATAAAGTGTGAATATTGTCCAGAAGGTAACACATTTTGAGTTGTAACACGTAAATAAGAAAACGAATAGAATAGAATAGAATAGATTTATTCGTGATTTAACACGTGACTTCCACATAAGTATGTGGCACTCCAATGGAGTAAATGGAGAGAAAAGTTGAGAAGAAAAAGGGTATGGTTACCCTTTTTCTTTTATCCATATCTTTATCTTTTATCCACGAAGCGTGAATTATACGTGAAAAACGTGGTACAATCCAGTTCAATTAGCCAGAAAGACTGGGAACCTATGGGAAATTGAAAGAAATGGTTTTGGAATGTTTCAAGAATAAAAGTCTAAAACTTTTCATTTTACGAAGGAAATTCTGATTGGTCACTCCCTTAAAAAATACCAGTTGTCGGTTCATATTTCTCCCCGACGATAAAGTGCCTTTTGGTCCAAACAGGTTTAACATGTTTCTTTCACTATCACTATTATAATGTCGTGAAAAGTATGAACTGAACCTCACTCAAATGTTTCACTACGCACCACCCACCTTTCTACTGCCTGCAGCTCCCTCTCCCGCACTGAGCATCTCCATGGCCGAGGTCCAGACGGCGGTCAGCGGCCAGATGGCGTTGACGGCGATCCCGTGGGGACGGAACTCCTCGTGCATTCCAAGCACACACATCGACATGCCTGAAATTCAATCGATATGTTAACACACATAAGGTCATACGCTTGTAAATGGTAAGGTGTGACTATTTTCAACGAAGAATCCTTTTCTTCCATTCGAAATAGTGACACGCAGTGATTTTGCACCAAAAAGAGACATTTTCTCCGAAATCGAATAGAAACCATTTTTCGATTTTTCCCGGCTATTCGGACAACTATGCCCACACAGCAGTGATATTGTACAAAGAATTAGCAAATAAGGTCTCCTGGGAGAAAGAATCACGTAAGACAACAATCATTGAGGATATTAATGTTAGTTATATTTTGCCGTTTCTCATGTCAACAAAACCAACTAACAACTAACCATACTTGGCCATGGTGTAGGCTACATGATTGGCGAACCACTGAGTCTCCATCAGAAGAGGGGGAGAAATGTTGAGAATGTGGGGGTTCTTGCCCTGTTTCAGGTACGGCAGACACGTTTTCGACCTGAAAAGGCATAACTGAAAGAAGAGCTTGAAAACACGTGGTATGGTATAAATAATTTCACTAGACTTTGATAGAACACACGTTTTTCCCATACGGCCATACGATAGTCCACAGAAAATAGATTTTTTTCTGTACAAACCCTCTTTTACCTAAAAATTGGATAATTCAGAATGTGAAACGATTCTATGATCTGAAACTTCATCACAAAAAGTCGCGCTACTCTTTTGAATTTACTGCTCATTCTAGCAATTGAAACCTAAAAGTTTTCTTGATAAAAATGAGTATCGCTGTCTACAAGCAATAGTGAGTAATATAAATTTACAAATGAAAAAAAAAAGTCGAAGCTCATGTAACTTACATGATATAAGTTCCTCTGGTGTTGACCGAGTGCATCAGATCGTACTTCTTCATTGAAGTGTCCTCAGTGTTGGTGAGACTGTAAATAAACGTGTCCACAAGCTGCACACGTGTAGCCCCACCAGGACCAAACAATCCAAAAGTATAGAGGCCCTTTTGTAAATTGTTGGGAACTTTTCCCGATTTGCAATAAAACTTCTAATTTGTGGTAAATTTCTATTTTTTGAAAGGGGTCGTATCGGCGATAGGGTTGGTCAACTTTTTGGTGACCCCTGCACTCGATTCCCTATTTTACTTAGAAAGAAAAACTACCTGATAGCACTCGCGTTATTGATCAGAATATCGATCCCGCCAAACTTCTTGACGGCGGCCTCAACTGCATTCTGGACAGACGCCTCGTCACGCACGTCAACCACACAGGGCAGCGCCTTGCCGCCGGCCTGGAACGAAAACATACTTGTCAACATCTATCGACAATCGAAAATTCGACAAATGTTGGATCCTTACGCCTTCTCCACAGTATCTTAAATTCAAAAACGACCTCATTCTTCGAATGAAACCGACTATGTTTGATGAACATTTGACAAATGTAAAAGTTTCACGTCTGTGAACCGATAAACAGGCTCATTTTCGTGAAATAATTACTGGTGTCGCGTATGCTTCTTAACAAAACATACCAGTCAACAATCGACACTCTGAACTCTGTTTGCGCATACCCACCTTCACACCCCAGTAAAGTGCGACTATTTAATCGAGAGTACTACGTTCTCTTTTGTTGTTGAACGTGAAAACTCGGCAACCAGAATAAGTCATTCAAAATTAAAAGTCATTGAAGTAAATTGAAAGTAAAAGTCATTAAGTACAGAAACAGTGGAGAATCAAAAATAAAGTTTTCAAAAATTTTCGTATTTTTCAAATCCTGACTAAAAGTGAATTAATGACTTTTACTTTAATGACTTTTAATTTTGAATGACTTTTTCCTGGTACCTGAAAACTCATGTTTTTTAGGAATGAAAAAAAAAGAAGAAGATTTCCCCGATATTGGAGAGAGCGACGCCTGTTTACTGAACTTTTTGAATATCCGGCGAACTTCACTACAGCGTGCTCACCTTCTCTATTTCCTCCGCGGCCGTGTAGATGGTTCCGGGCAGCTTTGGGTGGGCGGTGGCCGTCTTGGCTACCACCACGATGTTGGCACCATCCTGCAATAATCGATATAGAATAAGTAATCTTTTCTGAATGAATAGGGAAAAAACTGAATGAACGGGCTCCGTTTTGGTTTTGGTTCAACTTTGTTATTGTATATTGTGAGACGTGTCTATTTTCGATGCAAAACTGTGAAACCATTGATACTATGGCCGAAAAGGAATTCCATCTTGAGAAATATGTAAAATGATGAAAGTGGGTAGATTTGAGTTGCGGGCCAGAGGCAAACTTCACGAAATAACTTCCTTAACTACAATTCTACAATACAAACCATTAATTGATTTAAATAACTACCTTGGCCAATTTGAGTGCGTGAATTTGAGTACCTCGTCCAGTAGCCGGCTTATCGTTCATGATCAACTTTTAGAGGAATACCGAATAAAAGAATGACAAATAGAAACGGCAGAGCCAATCAATTGTTGTCCCCTAATCTAAGTTCACCACGTGTGACTACACTGTAGGTGAAAAGAACAGAAATGGTACCGAACTAGACTACACTGTACTACGGACTGAATGATAAGACAAATCGCCAAAAAGGGGGAAACAGTAAACAGTTACGAAGAAAATTCATACTGCGATGGTGTTATGTTAAAGATTGTTCAAACAAGTAACAATGAACGTACTAGAAGTAGAAGGTCTTGTTGCTACAGATCTATGCGAAAAAAACGTGTACGTGAATGTCTCACTCGAAAAAATGACTTTTTGTTACAAGTTATTTGATATAAACTGATGCTGCATTTGCATTCTGTCCGCAGTTATAACAAGTAATGAAAGTTTGAAATTTCAATTACTAACTTACCCCGTACCCCGTATTGAACATGTTGGTTGGAAACGGAGTACGGGATCGAAGTGACGCACTGAAATAGAACCTAATTAGAGGATTCATGAAAAAGTGGGGACCCAACGACTGTGAGATTTGTCTTCTGCTGTGCGTCCCTCAGATAACTACTCTCAAATGGAGCAGCTGCTGCTACAAAAACCGAAAAATACTAATATACTCAAGTATAACTGTTCATTACAAACATACAAAAGTCGTAAAATATTTTCTCAAACCTGTTAACTAGAATCTACAAGTCACAGCTGCGAAAGAGTTTGTCATATTATTCAACAGTAGAACAACTGTTGAATAATATGACAAACGTTATAGCACCTAGAATTGAAATAATGACAAAAAATGCCAACCATTGTGCACAAAACCAGGAACTCTATAATTGAGTACGTTGAGTTAACATCTGTGATTTGTAGATTCTAGTTAACAGGTTTGAGAAAATATTTTACGACTTTTGTATGTTTGTAATGAACAGTTATACTTGAGTATATTAGTATTTTTCGGTTTTTGTAGCAGCAGCTGCTCCATTTGAGAGTAGTTATCTGAGGGACGCACAGCAGAAGACAAATCTCACAGTCGTTGGGTCCCCACTTTTTCATGAATTTTTCTATTTTTGTATACATGCCGTAGGTATGTAGAGAGGTTGTTTGATCTGTACGGTGGTAAAATTTTTCTCAATTGACCACTAGTCAAGTATTACCATCATTCGAAGAAAATATGACATCAACATTGCACTTCTGACAACTTACTTCATATGCCCTTCAAAATCCCAGAATACGGCATGTTTGAATGAAGTTTCATCGTGAATTGACCATTTTTAAGAAACTTTCAGCATTCGATAACATATTTCACGTTAATTTTCTTAAAAGTTGACGTCTCTGGCCTTCTGAATTCCAGAATAAGTCATGTTTAGATGAAGTTTTATCGTTAATATACCATTTTTAAGATATTTTCAGCATTTGAAAATATATGTGACGTCAACTTTGCACTTTTCAAAAATGACGTCATCTGGTCTCCAGAATCCCAGAATACGTTACTCTTAGATTGAGTTCCACCGTTAATTGACCCTTTCTAAGATATTACCATCATTTGAAAATATATGTGACGTCAACTTTGCACTTTTCAAATGACGTCATTCGAGCTCCAGAATCCTCGATGACGTCAACAGTAGAAGACTTACATCTAAATCGATGTCAGTTCATGTCGTGGTATCATACTTCAAATTTTACTTGAATTGATTAGGACTGAGCTGAGTTATAACGCAATTTGATTTACCCCGACAGAGAGGGCGAGAGAGTGCACGAAATGAAGAGACGCAGAGACATTTTCAAAGACCTATAACTTGATGAAAAATAATTTTTTTCGAAAAAAAGTTTGCGCCCCCAAGGTTTGAGTGGGATATCTATCGTGTCCCAAATTTTCAGTCAAATCGGTTCACACATAAAAATTTCCCAGGAGTGCGTTCACACACACACACACACACACACGGCGGAAGTTGGCGGTCTGCATGAAGCGCATAACGTCATAACTCGGCTCAAACTTAATCAATTTTGTTCAAATTTTGAACATAGCTTGTAAATATGCCATGAAAAATCAACAAATCATAAAAAGTCTTGATTTGCACGTTTGGGCCTTTTTGAGGGTAAACTAAAAAAACGGAGGCGCGCATTAGCCGGACCAAAGACAAATCTCGCACAGCGCTTCGCGCTGCGCGCGATTGGAGTAAAATTTACAGAAATAGCTTTACAAATCAGAATAATGACACTTCACAAATCAAAAACTAATGAAACTTTACAAATCAAAAATCAACATCTTACCAGTTTTGGTAACATATACTGGCTATAAGATTACCAAAACTGGAGAACACGTTTCACATCACAGAGACAGGTTAGGACTTAAAAACAGCAGATGTTTGTTATATACACCTGTTACTTGGTATACGACCAACACACATGTTAGTCAAGGAATCAAGTTGTAAATGTGAGATAAAAAGCAAACATGTGAAATGAATCCTGATCAGGTATTGTCAGCAAAAAACAGAGCAGTTCGGTAGAATGGTGAAGAAAGAGTTATGTTTGTGTGATCAATGTTTACGGGTACTAGGACAGGGTACAAAGTACATTTGTTCTTTCGCATCGCAATGGGGATGCAATACCCCGTCCCCGGAGGAACAGCGTTGACTAACAGAGAAATTTGTTGATTGTTCTACGCCAATCAAAATAGATGACACATTCTTTAGTTATTGAAAACTATAAAAGAAACCAGTCAGTTTAGAAAAACCTACTAATACAGCTCAGTAAGAAATACAGCCAACATGAACGAGAAAAAAAGGAGTGCGGAAACGAACTAAGCTATAGAATCGAAATCACTATCGAAAGTGCAGAAACCTAAACTTACAAAATACAAAATAAAAAAGATAATTCTGAGCGTTGAGGTTTGAGTCTTCATTTAAAGGCGGGACCATTTTTAGTGGGTATTGGTCCCGCAGCGGCGGGGTTTTTTGGATTTTTTAGATGGAAAAAATTGGGGGTTGGAAACTTCATTCCGGTGATTTGCTTGTATTAGCTGGTTGCTAATTTATATTTCTGTGTTTAAAGTTTATTAAAGATTGTATAGAGTAGGTCCCACCCACCCACCCGTCGGTCTTTGGGGCCCCTAAAGCAGTTTACACTGCGAAATTCTGGGTCTCGAGAATACACTATTGACAACCTTGGAGATACTGTCGTAGAGGACACATCCGACTCTAACTGAGGTTTATGAGGGATGGTAGATATCATCTGGCGTTTCATGTCTTCGTTCCGACTAAGCCGCTCATCAGATACAAGTCCACAAGGTAGTACAAGTAGGACATCTAAGAAAAAAGTCTAGTTAATAACATGGAGCTATATAGGTATAGGGCAGAGATGATGCTCTGCTCAGTGCTGAGGCGAGATTATACCGTTTTTCTGATTCAGTAATAGTGTTTTTCAGCAAAGAATCGTCTACTTCTACTGGATGCGTCTTCGCCAATACCGCACCGCCGCTCACACCGTTCACGCTGTCTGGACACATCGGCACCTCAAGAAGACTCTCACGGGATCCTACTAATTGCGATCTCTGGTATCCATCATGCATCCTTGTTTCGCATTCTCTATATTTTTCTCACGCTTGCCATTTTTTTCCTGTTGTTTTCTTCTCTCTGCAACCAGTTATTACCGGCCTCACTGTTCTATGCCCACTTCACCAATAAATATATACTACATTTCTGGTTTTCTTGGTTATATACCAGGTTTGGTCCTGGCTTTACTTGAAGAGCTCTCCGAAAGAGCTCAGAATTAGTTTCTCACGACGAGAGAGTTCTCGTAGAGAACGAACGAGGAGTTAGAAAATAGATTGAACATAAAAACATCTAGGCGTGGCACTTAAAATGTATTATACGTGTTCACGGGAAGCGTTTCTCGTCACGTCGAACAAACTATATTGGCGCGTTTGGCTGTTTCACTGCCTTTACTTAGGCTGCCCAGCAGTGTGTGCTTGTTTCTCTCTTCGATCTGTGAATGTTCAATATAATTAGTGAAATACGAAAAAACGGCAGTGATTTCGGTGCGTGCATATTAAATTTTTACAGAATTTTGAGTTTTACAGACCAAGAACCGGGATTAGTGGAATATGTGGTGTTATTTCCGTTTGGAGGTTCAGCCTTTCAGTTACGCGAGACTCCGTTCCCCATTGAGTGACGTTCATGTTGGTTTGTTGAAACTGGGCAAGGCATAACAAATCTACGGGAAAATGGTAGCAATAATAGAAGTAGGCAGAAAAGTTGCAGTCAGCAACGAACAATGTGGTAATAATAACACGAAAACAAGGAGCATTGTACATAGGGAGTGGCCGAATCTCAGTTGTAGTTTGATCTATATACATCAATTCACGAATCTCATCCGAAAAACCATGGGATCAAACTACAAACACAGGATAAGGTGACATACACCATATGGGCTTGTTACTTGGAGGAGCGAACCCTATAATGTGGAGCATATGCCATCAACACAGCCAATTCCCCTCCGCACTGACAAGCAGGATCAGCATTTTGAGCGGCGGATCATTTGGATTTTGCTTATTTCTCTAGCATACGTGAACTGTCGCGTACGACACCCTGGTTTTAATTGTATGATGTTTACAGGATACCATGCGGCATCCCGTCGCCCCGCCCACCTTTTGCCAGAGGGACAGAGGGGCCGAGGTCGGCAGGCCTGCACTTCTTGTTTTTATCTGTTTCAAGGATCTCTTCCCCTTTTTCTGTTAGAATAAATGAATCTATTGATCTCTACCTGTGTTCTGTTCATGTCTATCATATTGGCTTGCCAATACACATTACCTTTTACCTTCTGATTATTGTGTCTATATGCATTTCTCTATTTCACAGTCATAAGTAAACCGTACTGTTGACATAATCATAAGTTCTCCTCTTGTGAGTTCATAGATAAGTGGCAGTTGATAGTAATTATTAATAGGCGTTCAACCCTGACGCCAAAACATGGTGCATCGGCCGACCCTCACGAACTCGGCCGCTAAATCATGCCTTATTAATTTATCTTCGATCTATCGACTCATGAGACAAATTTGGACACCAATGATTATCTGCAATTTCTCAGTGAGCTAGTGGACACGCTAGGCATAAAGCGTAGAACCTAGTAGTTGGCGAGATAATACAAGTAGAGTTGATAAAATTACGAGGCCAGTGTTATTTTATCGATTCCACTTACGAAGTCATAAAAGGCCAGGGTAGGACACCTGGGAAAACCGGTTGATCGGCAAACCTCACTCCTTCTACTCCGCTCACTTGATCCAACCAATCCGATGACTAGAGTAGAAGTAGGCCCAGCAACGGGAGTCCAACGTCACCGGGACGTTGTTGCAGCGCACATCAGGAATCTCTTAAGTAACGCGGAGTCACTTTCGAGATGTACGTAATCATATGTGGCAATTAGACAGCCACATGGAATAAATATTCATGTCTAAGCCGGAATTGATAAAACCATACTTTATCAAACCCACTTCCTGGTGGTTCCGGAACGTTGAACCAATCATTCACTGAAGAAAACATGTAGACGTTCGCCAACGACTATTAGAGCAATCGCATAACACATATTTTCGGATATTTTTGTGAAACATAGACAGAACATAGACACCTATTCATTATTCTACACATCCCACTGAACCACCAACTAACCCCCTGTTGTTAAAAATTAACACGTTGTATAACACCCGTTATTCTCTCCTCTTCTATTTTAATTAATCATATCACCTCCTATTCTATTATTTGTACTCACCATTTCAAAACCTTTCGCGATATTAAATATCAATTTTTCAGGAAGTCGGCCAGCAGATCAACAATCCCGCACTACCTTCAACCCCGTCTATTCGTATCACAGACCGGTACGTTCACGAATCATTTATTCACAGAAACCAATTGAACTCATCTTCCTCGGACTCGTTCACGAACTCGCACCCAGAGATACGGAGCCATGGCTCCTAACAGTATCTCTGGCAACAAGTCGAACTTGACCAAAAAGGTCAACGAAATCAAAACCAATATCGACAGAGCAAAAGCGACGCTCAACCCATCATTTTTGCAAACTCATACGAACGGAGACCAGGAAGATGAAGTCGACGAAATTTTATGTACGATTCAGATCCAAAAGAAAACATTATTTGAAATCTTCCAACTCTCAATCGGGTTTTGCGAACAAATAGCGGAACCAAAAGAACGCGCTGACGCTAAAACCGAGATCGAATCACATTGGGCAAAAATTGACGGCGATGACATCATTTCCAGCGTAGAAGACGTGATAATTTCTCTGTCCCAATACCTTCAGAAAAGAGCCAAGCAAAAGGCCACAGCCGCTC
Source organism: Litoditis marina (assembly GCA_964036275.1). Lineage (NCBI taxonomy): Eukaryota > Metazoa > Nematoda > Chromadorea > Rhabditida > Rhabditidae > Litoditis > Litoditis marina. The sequence goes on from CAXIWQ010000167.1 coordinate 15,229, forward strand.
AATTTTTTCAACCAACAGCGACCTCACAGCCCTCGCCTACTATCCAACCTCTCAGTAGTCATTCGCAAGCACAGCTTTCAGCCCTGATGAGTAGTACGTCAATTTCCCTGAACCAATTGCCCCCTCACATATCCAGTGCGGCCAACAACTTTGGAGCCAGCCAACCAGGGCCATCTCACATTCTACCCCAACATCAACCGGTGAATAGCGGAATCGTTACAACTTGCTTTGGGGGACAATCGATACCACAATTCTTTAGCACCCCAAACAGTACCCACCAACTTTCGAATCAATTGTTTGCCCCACGAAGTATTGGTCACTCACTTGCATCTGCCCCATTCGTACCACAGAGTGCTAGTTACACACCAGTATCATCCTTTGCGGGAACAGGTCAGATTCCCCCGATTTCAACACCTACAACCAATTTGATCCAACCACCAACAACATTACAAGTACCGAAAGTAACGATTCCCGAGTTCTCAGGTGATCGTAGCACATTCCAACAATTTTGGTCTATGTTCGAAGCAACCGTTCACATCAACAACCAACTATCTGATCTAGACAAACTAATCATTCTGAAGTCTTTATTGAAAGGCGAAGCTTCGGTAGTCATTCAGGCGATTCCATTACACGGTAGCATGTACGCGAGAGCAATCGACCTTGTGGCGAGACGCTACAACAATGTAATGGCCACAAGATCATCTATCAATCACCACATAGACAATCTGCCAATAGCTTCCCTACACCACAAGAGTTTGCGACACACATTTGACTACATGCTCAGTTACTTGACAACTCTCGAATCCCTAGACCCCACAGTATCAAGTTCGTCGACCATTGTGAATCAGCTGAAAAACAAGTTCCCGAAAAAGGTGCGCGACAGACTAACCATCGCAGAATTGAATTCTCCGACTCCTTGGACTCTGAATGACATTTCTACTGCATTAGAAATAATCATTCAAGAACAAGAAGCAATTGGTCTTTTCAGTGATCCCAACCCAGCCGACACCGTATCAACCTTCCACATGAGTGAGCCAAGAAAATCTGAGAATGACCGCAACACCTACAGTTGTATATACTGCAGAGACCGGAACCACTCTAGCCAGGATTGTGACACAGTAAGTTCAATTGAAGCCAGAAAACGCTTTCTCATGGACTCATCTCGTTGTTTCACTTGTTTTAGCACTTCACACGTCAGCAAATATTGCGAAAAACGTTGTAGATATTGCAAAAGCAGCCGCCATCATATCTCTATCTGTGACTTACTGTTTGGAACTCGCAAGAATCAATCCCATCAGAGCAGAAGTAACGAGCGCGAAAGAGGAAAATCACCTCACAACAATGTTCCTAGATACAGATCAAACTCTCGAGATCATTCATCGAATAGATCAAGATCACTCAATCGCTCCCATTCCCAAGACTCTCAGAAATCACGTTATCAGAGCAAATCGCCAGCAGCCATGTTCGATTTAGCGAGAACCAAATCAGAAGCAATGTAGCTATGACTAATATTGATATTCCTTTCAGCGACGCCATTCCACCCGCCGGAGCCCAAGAAGAAACGCCAGCCAGCCCCCAAGTCAAGGTACTCGCCTCTCAGAATCACAATACCAACTCGCCCAATGTTAGCTTCATGACAGCTTTCGGTCTAATTTACAACCACATAACGGGCAAAAAACAACCAGTAACTATTCTGCTCGATTCCGGATCACAAAGATCATTTATCACCGATGAAGTAGCTGAAGACTGGGCCTCAAACCCATCAGCGAACAACCATTGACGATCATTGCATTTGGCGGGGCCAAAACGAAATCACTATCCAAAACTGTATCAATTTGCCTTCTTGGCTCTGAGAACAAATCATTGAAATTACAGGTCCACACCCAACGCAAGATAACGGAAGGATACACTGCTCGGAAGGTCACGGATGGCGACCTAAATTTCCTTCAGCAACACAATCCAGACATCACGATCTCGACACCAACTAATACTAAGGTATGCCCCTCCATTTTGATTGGAATTGACCACTTCTGGAAAATCATAAACGCGAACGGCCAGCATTTCCAGTTACCTTCCGGAATGCAGGCGACGCCCAGCATGTTTGGTTATTTACTTTCGGGAAACAGCCACAGTCTCAATTGTCCTGCCTACCAAACCCATGTCTACCAAGTCAACCAAGCAGAAATCGTACAAGATTCCCTGAATTTTTGGAATCTCGAAACAGTCGGGATCTACGATGACCCCTCAGCGGAAAATGACCGAAAAGAACGCGAAAAGATTCTGAATGACTTCAACAATTCTGTAGAAGTTCAGGACGGTATTATTCGCGTTCAATTCCCTTGGAATGGGAAAGAACGCGAACTTGCTGACAATTATACTGTTGCTTTCAGAAGACTCCAATCCCAATTCAACATGAGAGAAGCCAACCGAAAAGTATGGAATGCGTATGTGGAGACGTTCCAGACCCAGGAACTCGCTGGAATCATCGAAAGGGTTAGTGACTCCGATCAACCACCTCCCACAGACCAGTCACCCCGATATTATATCCCTCATCAAGTAGTTGAAAAACCCGATAGCAACACCACGAAAGTTCGCGTAGTATTTGATGCATCATCTCACAAAAGGGGGGAATTGTCATTGAACCAGTGCATCAATCAGGGTCCCACTATAATGCCTAGTCTGTGCGGTATTTTGATGCGGTCTAGAATACATGAACTTCTTTTGATCGGGGACGTGGAAAAGGCCTTTCACACTATTCACCTGAAGAAATCTCAACGTGACGCCACAAGGTTCTTGTGGCTCAAAGACCCATCCTTACCACCGACCACAGAAAACATTCAAATTTTTCGATTCACGAGAGTACCGTTTGGCATCAATGCCTCCCCCTTCTTACTAGCTATGTCCATCAACTACGGTCTTTCGAAAGTCAGGAATAGTCCCCTCTCAGAAGAATTGAAAAGAAACCTGTACGTGGATAACATCATTGTTGGAGCTGAGTCGAGACAATCAGCAATCCAAAAACAACAAGATTCGAAACAAATCTTTGCCAATATGGGCATGAATCTCCGCGAATTCATCTCCAACAATGATGAAGTCAACCTATCCATTCCTGAAAAGGATCGAGCAAAATCCACAAAGGTCAAATTACTGGGTTTGATTTGGGACAGCAAGAATGACTCGTTTTCCTTTCGCAATCCGGGGGACTTCCCTGAAATTCCCACAAAACGAGCAATTCTTCGCTATCTTGCGTCAATTTTCGACCCCCTGGGACTATTGACACCAATCACGATTCGAACCAAACTATTGCTGCAGAGTCTTTGGGGAAAAACTACTCCTGGGACCAACCTCTTACCGGAAACCACGCAAAAGAATGGGAAACAATAAAGAACGATCTCTCCATTGGGAACTTCTCTATTGGAAGACGTATTCTGAATGATCACAAATCCACTTTTGAACTCATCGTATTTGCTGATGCCTCCCAAAATGCTTACGCAACCTGCGCCTACCTGTTGGCCCGATCTGGCAACACCGCTTCGTGCCACCTCATCATGGCAAAATCGCGCATTGCACCAAGCAAATCCCTACCCATTCCCAGACTGGAACTAATGGCGTCTTTCATCGGCACCAAACTAGCAAACTATATCATAAGTAAAATTGACTTGGATATCAGCAGAATTCACATGTTCTCGGACTCAAGGTCGTATTGCACTGGATTCACTCAAAACGGAAATTGAAAACTTTGTTGATAACAAGGTCACGTATATCCGAAAAATGATGAGCAAGTCTGAATCCCAATCTTGCCCATTTCAGTTTCACTATGTGAATACCGCCGACAATCCCGCCGACGTAGCTTCACGGGGATCAGATCTGACTGGACTACAAAATCACATTTGGTGGAAAGCCCCTGCCTGGATACTCCACCCCACAAGTAAGTGGCCACACATTGATCTTGATTTCATACTACCAGACAATTCCAACCTGATCGATTCTATTCTTGAAGAAAGCATCACATTGAATACAGTCGTAACAATCAATACAACTGATTATGAAGTCTGCATCCCCATTCCTTCCAAAGGTAAAGCATTGATTGGTACCAGAGAGACAACGGAACGCAACGAATTGACACCACAAAACATTCAGTCATCAGCTGGCGACAACCCACAGCATGACACGACTGCGAATTACGATGAGGCTGCCAATTACGAACACAGCAGAAACCAAGTAGTCGTTCAGGCTGTCACTGCGACTGCCACGTTTGAATCAATACTGCCGTTCAGATCCACAAACAATTACAGCAAGTTGAGACTTGTGACGGCTATCATAATCAAGTTTCTGAAACTTCGCATTTTCAACCGACTCAAGTCAGAGAAGACAAAGAGAACATTTGAGCAAAAACTTGATTTCATTGCAACATCTCGTGAGAACTATCTACCCGTGGTCACTTGACCTGAAACAAGCGGAACGTATATTGATACTACACCATTACAGGGAAACTGGGTACACCACGTCAGAAGCCCCAGCCAACCTTGATGCCTATTTGGACGAACGAAATCTAATCAGATGCAAAGGGCGGTTAGACATGTCTACCATCGGAGCCCAAGGTAAGAGACCCATTCTTCTCTCAAGTAGTCATTCATTGTGCAAGCTCATCGTCATACACACCCACTTGAGACTATTTCACTCTGGACCAGAACACACGCTCGCTGAAATACGGAAATCATTTTGGATCCCAAAGGGTAGATCAGTTGTCAAAAACATCCTGAACTCATGCGTCCCCTGCAAGCGGGTGAATTCATTACCGTTCAGGTATCCCGATATGGCCGCCCTTCCGAAGAAGCGAGTTCAACGATCAACACCTTTCGAGAACTCCGGAATTGATTATATGGGACCATTCAACGTCGTCTCGGACAATGGAATCACAAAGGTATGGGTACTAGTAGTCACTTGTATGTGCATCAGAGCTATTCATCTTGAGGTAGTTGCAAACAACACCACCACCGAATTCATCGCAGCCCTGAAGAGATTCATTGCACGCAGAGGACTGCCGTCCACCATAACATCGGACAACGCAGCCACATTCAAATTGGGTTCTGAAACAATCAACAATGATCTAGCAAATGCAGCAGACAATGAAAGTTTACAAATAGCAGTGCGCAACCTTGAAATTGAATGGGATTTCATTACCCCCCTTTCTCCATGGAAAGGAGGAGTATATGAGAGGATGGTAGGAAGTGTGAAATCTTGCATAAAGAAAGTTATTCGGAATCAGACTCTCCCCTTCCGTCATTTCGAAACCTTCCTCATCGAAGTAGAGGCCACGGTAAATTCAAGGCCACTAACTCATTTGTCAAGCTCATTTGAAGATGATACCACCATTCGACCAGTTGATTTTCTCATTCCAAGTGCAGTATTGACACCAGCAGTAATGAACGTCGACAATACCGATGCCGACTACAGAGTTACACCCATACTGGAATGTAGACATCAAGCAGAAGAGCTATTGAACGAAACTCACAAACACCTAAATTCATTCTGGTCAAAATGGTCCGACGTGTACTTGACAAACTTGAGAGAAAGCCACAAGATTCGCATGAACAACAGTAGACATTGCGCAGCTAGCCACCCCTCGGTTAACGAAGTGGTGCTAGTAAAAGATTCAATGCTTCCCCGCAGCCGATGGCAACTAGCACTGGTTACCTCGCTACACACCAGCAAGGACGGAAACATACGTAGCATAACTGTTCGCACCGCCTCAGGTAAATCGCTTGACCGCTCAGTGAATCACATTTATCCGCTGGAATTACAGACAACAGAGGAAATCAAGGAACCGACAACCACCACACCCACGACAGGACGAGCCAGAGGAGCCGAAAACGGAGAGACCACGGAGAGAGAGGAAAAACCACTAAGGTACAGGCTGAATGGTGAAGAAGATGAAAATCTCCCACATCATTGAGCCATTCAAATCTTCAGACACCCCATTTTTTTTTAAACGTCATATTCGTGCAGTAAAGTAGTTTATCCTTTTCCTCCTTGTTCTCACGCACAAAAATTCCTTTCCTCTTGTAATATTCCCGTTTCTTTCCTTATGTATGTGCTTCCATCCTTCTCTGTACCATGTCAACATATACAACCCCTTGTTCACTCTTTCTCCCTCTCTCTCTCCCCTCTCTCTCTCTCTATCTCAGGAATCTTTCTACTTCCTCAATCCTTTCATTTTTTGTTGGTGTTTCCCAGTATCCTCATTCGCTCAACTATGCCAAGTCGTCCTCGACCGGGACCATTCGTTACATTGATGACACAATATTCGTCGAGATCCGACCTTGCTTGCCATGAGTTAGATCTCCAAACAAGAGTCAGAACATGTTTATATCTTCACCCTGTTTCAGGCATCTTCAAACATGGGCGAAAGTTTGTCTGAGACAAACCTTTCTTTTGAGTATGACGAGGAAGACGGGACCCACAATCCCCATGACACCAATTCTGACGCCATTGACGCCACCGATAATAGTAATAATTTGACCACTCGCGTCACAAGAACCATTCACGTGAGCTCATCGAAGCTGGCCATTCATGAGAATCCTGCACAACCAGTCGCTACGATCCAAAAGAAGTCGACTAGACCAACACTCGACCCCATAGCGTCGTTCTTGGTAAAATTGATGTCTCCTTGGCCAAGAAAGTAATGGGCCACGTCGAACGAGCCGTCCGTTAAGTCGATATCGGGAGAAGGAAAGAGCATGGAAGTGACAACCAACATGGAGATGACCCGCAATAAGAAACTTGCAGACCTTCTTCTACAAGCTCGTCTCACACAAATACGTACTGAAGAACACATCACGACTCTTCACTCGATCTTAAAGAACAAACAATTGCTAGATAACGGCGCGCGAATGGATCTGATCAAGGCTACCCACGCCTCAATCTCAAACGTTATCGACACCATGAAAGTGCTCGGAGTCTCAGAGTCAAACCATACTCTGATGCACAAGGAGTGTACCTACCACAACTACAAACGTTCCATCCATGCCAGTTCGGCTGACAAGTTGCTTGAGACATTTCAAAGACAGACAACATCACTATTGGGTCATCTTGAAGCGCTAACCATGATGCCTGAAGCTCATTCAACAGTAATCCTCACTGCTCCTGGTTCTCCGAGACAACCCACCAGAGATGGAGTCTACCCTGAAAAGAAGATCGGAAGAGAATATCGAACAGGAGCCGGTGAACAAGAAACCTGCTGCAGTCGACGACGATCAGGAGTCCATTTCTTCAGAATTCGAAGAGGCCTGGGATCAGCACCAACAGACACAGGTCGAAGTACGCATGGACGACCTGCATTTATTCAAGCGCGACACACCTTATAGTCTGGAGTGGTCCGCCGAAGACAACAACAAGAGGATGATCCCGCGAGAGTTCGTACCCATTGTTCCCAAGCCTGGAATATTCTGTACCTTCTGCGATTCTTCAGCTCACTATTCACCGGACTGCCACGAATACCCCACCCTTGGAGAGCGGAGAAAGAGGATCGTCGCTCTGAAGAAATGCCCCAGATGCATTAGACCTCACGGTGGAGACTGTAGACACACTCATATGAGCTGCCGAGCATGCCAATCGAGTGCTCACCACGTCAGTCTGTGCCCTTCCGTCTACGTACCCCGTCGTCGGCTCGTCAGAGACATCTAGTGAGTCAAGATATCAATTTTATTCGAGAAACAACGAGACACCAACTTATGCCATCCTTTTTTCCCCTAATTCCCTTTTTAATTTCTCTCCCGTTATATATGTTTCAGGTGACATATCAAGATGTTCCAAGGAACATCTTTTCTTGTTCCTCGGGAATGTCGCGTACGACACCCTGGTTTTAATTGTATGATGTTTACAGGATACCATGCGGCATCCCGTCGCCCCGCCCACCTTTTGCCAGAGGGACAGAGGAACCGAGGTCGGCAGGCCTGCACTTCTTGTTTTTATCTGTTTCAAGGATCTCTTCCCCTTTTTCTGTTAGAATAAATGAATCTATTGATCTCTACCTGTGTTCTGTTCATGTCTATCATATTGGCTTGCCAATACACATTACCTTTTACCTTCTGATTATTGTGTCTATATGCATTTCTCTATTTCACAGTCATAAGTAAACCGTACTGTTGACATAATCATAAGTTCTCCTCTTGTGAGTTCATAGATAAGTGGCAGTTGATAGTAATTATTAATAGGCGTTCAACCCTGACGCCAAAACATGAACTACACTGCTGGAAATAAGCTATAACTCTAGAAAGTATGAGCAATAAAGTGAGGGAGCCAACTACAAACTCAGAAAGACAAAAACATGTGTTCTTTCGGACTGCTCTTGCATTTTGGGTGACTCGTTCTAAGCTGATTGCAGTCTTTGTCATTGCTACGTGAACACTGTTTCACTACATCGTCGTTGGGTGATGGTGAGAAAGCCTGTTTGCGTCTTCCTTTTTATAACACTCTTTTTACTGCAAATATATGGCTGGAAAGTTTTTGTTTTACGATATCTATGTCGTGGTTATATCAAGAGAGAGACAGAGAATTTCGCGGCGAGTTTTGTAGTAAAAGGCAGCAGGATCAAACTACTTATACAGCACAACTGAACCGTTTCGGTGTGCTGCTGTTAGCAACCCCTACAGTGCTGCACTTTCACTGACCGGTGTGGTGATAACTTCGACGTGTGTTTCAACTACAGTGAACCTATTACTTGTTTCAATGATTCGTTTTCACTTACAGTACGTATCCAAAATATTCATCACATCATGAGATGTAAATGCGTTGGGATTGACTCTCAAGTAAATCCACATGGAATACACTGAGTAAAACTCAAAGTTTCAATGTAAACAGTATACTGTAACTCTCCACCTAAAGATGAATCGGATTATATCAACACTGGATTCTAATTGAGACCTGTTGTTTCGTTTTTCCATCAGATCGAAACTAATTCTTTTGTCGTTGGTGTTTTCTTTCGTGATGTCCTTAGGTATTGTTTGTTGAAGTAATTATCCCCCGGGCGATCACCCTCCAATCGCACCCTATTTAACCCCCCCCCCCCCCCACTAACCAACCCCAGGTGTACAGTCTTGTTACACAGCTATACCCTTTAACTACTTTGACATGAACTGGTAGGTTCCCTTGTTATTCAATCGCGAATTCCACCCTTTTCCCTAATGCTTATTCGCTGTCTTGTATTTCTATTGCCAAAAAAAAGCTCCACTCAAAAGTTCAGTTCTAATGTAACCATTTCCTGAATCTATTGTTTTTCTATTTTCTCGAAAACTTTGTTTTTGATAAGGAAATGAACTTACAACGCGCGCGCGCCCTCAACTTTACCCGAATGTTTCACATGAGTGTTATAGTGTTCATTCAGTATTGCCATATAATCTACCCTGACTCACCTCAAAAAACTCCAAATATAAGAAAAACAGTGAAGAATATCTTTTAGAACCACATTATCTGAATAAAAACGTTTACCAAAATTTTAATAAGAAACGTCGTTGGATTTTTCCCCGAAGTATGGGAAATTCAAATGACGCTTTCAACTCATTCGAATGTTTCAGGTCTCAACTGATAGCCGCTTCCGCAGTCTTCACTCTATGTGCTGTTTCACAGTCATATACACCGCCGAACATGGGCGGTTCAGTCGGTTGTGTGGTTACGGTGGGTATTGAAAACGTTCTTTCAATGGTGAACGATTATGTGAACCTATCCCAACACTTCGGTCCTTTTAACTTCAATACATTTTTCAATTGCAGTTTAAAGAACCGAAGCGTCGGGATTGGTCGACATAATCGTCCTACTTTAGTACGAGAAAAGACTTTTCGTCTAGGGTATGCAATTGAACTACTGAGATGAATAAAGTCGATTCAAACATGAGATTCTGTGTGCCAACGGGTAATAGTTGCAGTTGTAAGATAGAATGACAAAACATTCGTTGTAGTCTGATCTGGATGCAGGCGCAGGTTTTGTTTTGATAGGAATTTGACCTTTGATCTCATCGTACTCAAAAAAAGTTTATTAGGATAATTCACGGGAGATATTTTCTTTCACTTTTCTGTGAAAGTGATATTTTTGATCTCTACATTCGCAGGCAAATCGTCTCTTCTCTCATGGAAACTTCATTCGCGAGCTGAATGCAGACGAAAAAGTTCAACTGAAGAAGTACAAGAAAGCGATGGCTCTTTTCAAAAAGGTTGGTCAGTACAATATTTCGCATCATTAAGTAACGAAACGTTGTATAAAATAATATAAATTGTGTGTTTTATGTGTATTTTAATTTGTTTTTGCTCAGAAAATTGACCGTGCTTTTGAGAATGCGGAAAACGTAGAGGCTACCAACCTGAGCGCAGAAAAACCCAAATATCCAAATTAAATTCAGGCCCTATAACTTCGGTACATTAGAATAAGTAGTACGAAAGTAGCATAACCAAAATGTTGTTTTAAAAAACACACCGTGCCTCCAGTATTGCTGACAACGTTGAGTCGACATCAATAATATTAAACAAAGCTATAAATGATGCATTTCAACTTATATTTTGCTCAGAAAATTGACCGTTACATCAAGAATGTGAATTCGACATGGCCAATATTATATAAACTAATACATGAGTAATTTAAATGTATTCAGAAAATAGATCGTGCCTTCGAGAATGCGGAGAAAGTCGAGTCTACCAACTCGACAGTGCCCCCGATGCCACTCCGCCCCAATATGCCCCAGTTCTGTAGTGGGGAGACACCACTCTGTACATATTCGGAGGATGCACCATTCACGTGAACATTAAATTGTATTTACAACTGTATACAACAACATACAGAAAAACGCCTCGGGGTATGCACCATTCAGGTACACAACACACCTTTGTGTGAATACGTTTACAGCTACAGTATACACGTTGATAGATTGGAATACAGTATACAAAGCAAACTTGCTCAGAGGTTGTACTATTCAGGTACATTATTTTAATTGTTTTGTACAAAACAACAGTATTGGAGTAAAACTTCTTCGGAGGATGCGCTATTCTGGTATACCACTTTTCATTCATTTCTACAGGAATACAGTTCCACTTGTACATAGATGTAGTTCAGTGATAATTATCAAACATATATATCGTATCAAACAAAAAACAGTGATATACGGTAGGTAGTATTCAGTGGTACGCTTGTTAAATCATTCCAACAGACTCTGGAATTCGGTGGCGACATGGAGAGGTCACCAAATTTCATAGAGACAGCAGTATACACGCGAAATTTATCTTCAGACTGTACAATTTAAGTGTGGAGTACAGTACAGGCTCACGGTCTCAAAACAAACGCAATACGGAAGACTGAACTAAATACACTCCTGATTTTTCGTATTACAAAGGTACAAGAAACGAGAAGAACACATGGTAATTGTTTAAATGCGAGAGCCTACAGAAAGTAAAACGTATCTGTTTGAGAGACGGTTATTTAATGAGTCCATGAAACCGTGACATGCGGTTAGTTTCCACCAACCGAAATTAAGATTGTGAAACTTGTGTAAACATTGACATGCGTTAAGTTTTCATTTAATGTAAGTAGACTAAGATCATGATTCATTCCAGAACAACAAGGTGTACGTTGGAAAGACGTTGGCTCGCGAGTTGAATGCCGAAGAAAAGACGAAAATGGCTGTTTTCATTGAGAAAATGGCTAAACAAACGAAGGTAAACAGGGAAGAAACTAAAAAGTCACGTGAAACGTGAAACTTCACCATCACTTGAACACTTATCAGACTTTTTCGAGCTATAATTCATATTACACGTTTCGGTGACTCTCTGTCTGTCTTAAAGTCGCGTGTCTTAAAGTGTTTTGTCAGAACTGAAATCAGGTGTTCCAACTTTACACTGAAGGAACGAACAGGTCTTCATAGTTATTTCAGATTTAGTACTAAAGCATTTTCATGACATAACTTTTGTCCAAAATCATGAGAGGGCTCCGATTAATGACCAATAAGTAAATGATCAGTCTATTCTGTCTAACGCACAATGTTTCATCGGTTTCAGGAGGGCACCGCCCCTTCAGCCGATCTTCACAAGGGACTCGACTTCTGTACTGACCTCTGACCAAAAACTGATATAATGTACATAAATATTTATTGAAATGTTTATATCAACTGAGGTTGAATTTTTTGACATTTTGAAAGCTGAAACACACCAAAACAATAATGTTTCCGACAGCCGAAAAGTTGTACTCTGAACCAAAGAGCACTGAAAACGATAGATATTTTCAAGTATTATCTGACACGACGCTTCCGTATGAGTGTGTTTACATATATACTGTTAGTCAAGTGCACAGTCACGTGAAACATGTTAAACACAGCAGAACTCAGAAACGTGCAATGACGAAGTGCACGATTTCTCATTAGAATGCTAACTCCATGGCACTATTCAATTTACTTCTAGTATACTTGATCTACGGTGGAAAATCTTGCAATACTATTGAAATTAGTATAAAAAAACGAGTGTAAAGAAGTAAAGATTAGTTTTGGATAAATATGTACAAGAAATATAAAAGAAGTCCAATAAAAATATTTGAGGAAAACTCTAATCTCGCTCGGTTTAGAATTTCAAAAAAAGGATACCTAGTTTTTGGTTGTCGGAAGAAAACTTCTGACTGCGACTCACAATAATCTAGCTTATACTCCGTTGTTTTCAAGAGAAGCGAGATTAGCATTTTCCTCAAAATATTTTTATTGGACTTCTTTTATATTTCTTGTACATATTTATCCAAAACTAATCTTTACTTTCTTTACACTCGTTTTTTTTATACTAATTGAACTCTTTTTCTATGGTTACGAAGTAACGGTCATTTTTGATAAAAAAATAATATTTTTGAACAATAAGCTAAACAAGAAATGTTATGTTTTTCTATTGGAGTTTTAAACCGTGCCGTAGTGCAGAACGTTTTGGTGTAGTTGTAACCTCGTTCAAGTGATAGCAAATTTTCCACTCTAGACTCCAGGCGGGAATCGAACCTTCGTTCGCCGTGCGTGAATAGAGCGTTTATCCAATCCGATAATCAGACATGTGAATAGGATGAAAACCAAGCTGTACCCGCCTGTCATGAGTTCTTCATTGGAAAAACGTCTTCCTACTACACGTTAAACTCTTCTTTCATTTTTATTTTCACGAAACCGGTCTATCCATGCGATTTTTTGCGAGACCATTTTCGGCTCTCTCACACGTAATATTCAAATTTCAGACATACCTGGAAAATACGTATACCTCAACTTTTTTAGAGCTTTTCAAAAATGTAAGTATTTTTTGAATAAGTTAATTCTGTGCGAAACTATGCCGTGATTTGAGGAGGCGGACACTTTTGTCGCCGGCGCCGGCGCCGCCGCCGCCGCCCCGCACGGAAGCCATTTTTGCGAGACGTTGGGCCCTCTAACTCCTCTCAAGAAATTCTACTTGAAACGTGAACTCAGTATCTTGTAGACGTGTTGCCCTTCAGTGATTCATGCAAAAATCTAAGAAAATGGTCGACGTACTTTGAAGAAAATTGTAATAATCTGTTTTGTAATGTCTGCAGACCTTTGAACATAAACTAATCTGCGCAGCGCTCCGCGCTGCGCACGATGTTTCAACCACAGTATTCAATGAAACAGCCACTCATCGTTAGATTCTTCGTTAGTTTGTCGAATACGAGTGATTGATTTAGAAAATCGCTTGCGATGATGCAAAATGCGTTGCTAAATCGTCAATGTTACTTTTAAAAACTATTGCAGAAATGGAGGTATAGCCCTATTGGGCAATTAGCATTTAATCTGAAAATTCAGTTTTTTTACGAACAAAAAATACTTGTTTCCTAGTCTTAGGAGAAAAGGAACGTAGTTAAGTTGTCATAATAGGGTCTCAAATGTGTTTCATTGAACAGTTATGGTTTGATTGAAAAACTATTTAGGAGTAACAATGTTTCGGCAATACCCTTACAACACACGACTCAAAGCGCAGGCTGCCGGCAATTAAGGAGCCCGGCAGCCTGCCGGCAGTCTGCCGGCGGGCTGCCGGCAATTAAGGAGCCCGGCAGCTTGCCGGCAGACTGCCGGCGGGCTGCCGGCAGGCTGCCGGGTGCAAACCAGATAATGATAATTGTCAGGAGCCCGGCAGCCTGCCGGCAGTCTGCCGGCAGACTGCCGGGTGCAAACTAGATAATGATCCAAGAGCAAACCAGATAACCGAAGTAACCACTTAGTTATCTGGTAAGAGTTATATCTGCCAGTTCGGTAACATGTTCGCGAACCGATCTCGGGTCTAGGCATTATCTGGTTAACGTAGATCGAACTGCATCAGCTTCATTTTACTCAGTTTGTGAACAATACCCAGGAGTCCAGGTAACCTAACCGGTTCGTGGTAAACCTTTTTTTCAGGTTACTTCGCAGGTAACCGGTAAGTAACCTAAAACTAATTTTGGGTTACTGTACTAACTAATGGCGATAACTTTATTTTGCCTTATAAAAACAGGTAACCGGTTTTTATTTTAGGTTACCAACCGGTTACCTGTGAGGTAACCGGAAAAATGGTTATCAAAAACCGGTTCCGTTACCAAAAAAACCGGTTGGTTATAGAATTGGCCCCCATCGCAGTCAGTAAAAGACAATAATCCAACTAAGAGATCGAAATGTATGTGTATTATAACAATTGATGATTAGGATAGTGAATGTGGTACGCTTTTAGCCATCTATTTGGTGAAATATCGATAAATAATGGCAGGAATACGTAGTTACGAAGTGATACTGGAAAAGATTGGAATACTTCTCTGTCAAACCAAAGATGCTTCACAGATTATTCACATGAACACGCCAGTTCGATCAGGAGTTCAATTCTGCGAAAAGTCTTCTCACTGCCGTGATTTAAATCCAACGACCAATGCGGTCATCACGTCCGCGGTTTACAGCTTGAACGTAATAAAGTATACGTCGTATTCTTAATTTGCCGATATTTTAATCGTTTCAATTATAATTTTTTTGTATTTTTGTTGTCTTTTTCAAGTCTAACTGAAATATATTTGTTATTGTAGTGTAGTGTGTCGCTTGTTCTGTACTTTGGGAAGAGTTTGCACTTGTGGTCGTTTTCTTTCCTTGCTTTCGGCTGCATTTCGCGATTTTCACATAGTTCGGGAATTTACTTCTAGAAAACCATACATAATTATGTAGGTTGAGTTATTTTCAAATCAATATTTTTGTAATAGTCAAGTTGTTATGTGTAGAGCAGAAATAACTGAAAAAAACCGCCATACGTACGACGATTGAATCGAACATTTTTTTGACTTTGATTGTTTTAAAAACAACACGTTCTTATCAGTCTGTTCCAGTCAAGTTCAGGCTCTCAAAGTGCGGTGCTGTGGTGATTGTTGGCAAATTTCAGGGACGATTACTTGCTACTTGAGCTCAGCAGAGAGGCGAAAAATAGATGAATCGCGGCTATCAGGGACGGCTTCAAGCGTCGATATCCGGAGTTCGTGTTAATGAGGTGGGTATCTACTATAAAATCATCTGTTTGAAGCAGTTGTTGAGTGAATTATTCAAAAAGGCTCGGTCGCAGTGGCCGAGCTTTGGTTCTAATGTATAAAAATTTAGTTTGATTGGCCTTATGCCTGGCCGTTTCAGTTTAGATTCTGATATTCTGAGGGGAGGGGAGGGGTAATTGAATCAGTAGTACCAATAAATTATATAGAGAGAAGGATTAAGTAAAATGAAGTAAAAATTAATGAATAAGTGTACTAAGATTGATATATAAGTGTTGATTTACATTTACTATTGACTTCTATTTTTGCTCGTCTATTCGAGAAGATTCTGAAAAAGCACATGACTGGCCATCTTGACCGAAATAAGATAATTTCTGAGCATCAACATGGTTTCCGAAAAGGTAAATCTGTTGAAACACAGATGCTAGAATGCGTAAATGATTGGACGCTTGCTACTGATAAGAATAGATTCACTGATGTGGTATATTTCGACTTCTCTAAAGCTTTTGATCGAGTTTCACATCCCAAGTTATTGTATAAGTTGAGAGCACTTGGTTTCCACAACCAAACAGTTGATTGGCTAGAAAAGTTTTTATTACAAAGAACTTTTCAAGTTAAAGTTAAAGAAAGTTTATCTGACGTGTTCACAATAACTAGTGGTGTACCTCAAGGTGGGGCTCTCTCTCCACTGCTATTCAGTGCTTACACTTGCGAAGTACCCAGTTTACTTCTTAAACCGGGTTTAGTAAGTTGCAAGGTTTTTGCAGATGATACGAAAATCTACCAAAATTTCTCAGAAAATGAAAGTAGAGAACATTTGCAAGAGTCCATTGACACCATGTATTCTTGGTCGGTTCAGTGGGAGTTACCTTTGTCAGTGGAAAAAACCAAAGTGCTTCACATTGGTAGTAGAAATCCTAAGAATGTGTACACCGTAAATGGAACTATGATAGGTGGTTGTGAAACTGTACGTGACTTAGGTTTCACTATTACAAGTAGTCTAACCTTTGCCGATCATTGCAAGCGAATAGTAGCTGCTGCAAAGAGAAGAACATTTAATATGTTCAAGTGTTTGAAATTGAAAAATAACTTGACATGGATTAAGGTTTACAAAACATATATCCGTCCGCTTGTTGAAAGTGGTTGTACTGTCTTCAACTCCGAAAGAATGTATGTTAGAGCGATTGAATCGGTGCAGAATGACTTTACTAGAAAGTTGTTCATGCGACAAGGAGGTTATAGCTACTGCAAAATACCGTCCGCTGAGTTTAGAAACCGAAAGTTAGGTCTTCATTCACTTGAAAAACGACGCAAAGTTTTTGACTTGATCATGGTACACAAAATTGTAAACGAACAATCAGGCCTCACTGCATCAAACTTCTACAACTTCGATAATTCGCGCACAAGGGGTGCGAGTTTGAAATTACGTTTCAGTGCGCCGAAATTCAAAACTAGAGCACAGTTTTTCACTATAAGAGCTGGCTCGAAATACTTGAAGATAACCAAGAATAAAACAATGCCGCTATGTGTCAAAAGCATGAAAAGGTACTTGCTGGAAACCGTTAACTAGGTTTAGAATTGAACTTATCTGTTAGTTCCCATTATTCGTAGTCTAATGCATTGTGTTACACCTTGTTCAGTTTCTGATTGTACTTTTGTGACAACTTTTATATATACATCGTGTTACTGTACTCGTTACTGCATTGTGTTCATATTTCATTCTGTGACTGTATTATCCAATGTTGTATCTCAACTTCTGGTTTCCTCTTACTTTTTCATTCCTATTTTTCATTTTTTTTCACGCTTTCATTTGCGTAATAAATCATCATCAGATCGTTTCGCTTTCTGCAACTTGTCCTTCCTGATTTTTCCGCACATGTGTTCATGTTCTTTTCCACCTATGCCTCCCCCCCTTTCTCACCATATACGCATTAATTAAAGCTATCTTGCAGTTAACTTGAGCTGTGCGCAAAGTCTTTGATTTTATTATCTTTAATTCTAATTTGTCAAGTTAGGATTTATACATTTATTTCCTCCTTTTCTCGAACTGAGTGACCAAATCTCAACGTTTCTGTTGGGTATTGCACAACTGCGTTGGTAAACTTGTCCGAATAGTCAGAAAAATCAGGAAGGCTCCTTTCTGCCCGAAAACGGAGGAATTTATCTATTTTTGATGCAAATTCATGAATTGCACGTGTTTTAATATGAAAACGGACTCCTTTTTGTCGAATAGTTGTACCTTAATGGTGTATGCGCGTGTCTCTTCCATTATTTGTTTTGTATTCGTGTTCTGACTATTGTTTTACAGAAATGGGCGCCCCCAGTTGGTGAAGTTCTGCAGCGTCATTTCCTGTTCCCCTGACTCATGAGCACAGGGAATTGATAACGTGACTTGAAGGTTAGTTGGTCTTGTGTAGATCTAACTTCTCACGTTTTCATGATAATTCCATATTCGATAATAATTTGTCAAAAAGAAGAGCCAACACTCGAGTTATCGGTATGAGTATGAGTCATTGACAGTTGTGAAAATTTCCAAGAATTTCACAACAAAGCGTTCTTATTAACTATGCGAGATTCATTAAGGTTGAGTGCCTTTTACTTAACTTACACTCATAAAGTTGTTGCCACATTGCCCGGATTGCCACAAAATGCAACAAATCGGCTACCTTTACGCCAAATTCTGGGAAAATCTGATATTTTTCTCCGAAAATCAAGATATATCGCGTCATCCAATGACTTTACTTCGCATGTTTCTAATTATTATTATGACATATATTATCTAGACTTCAAACATACGCATGAAACATACAGTCGATTAAGTAACGCGATATCTAGGTATCCTTCCTTCATTGCACTTGCACGCAGAACAAGGCTGATTACGTTTACATTTTCAGGCATGCCAGCCGCCGGCTGCAATTCTCGGATATGACGGCGACAAGATTCTCGAAAAAATTGGGTTACGTTCTCAGAAAAACTACCCACAGAAGGTTACGATCAACATGATAGGAGGTATGTTCTATGTAATAGTTGCACCTATAATTCTGAGTATTTACATGCGTTTATGTGTGTCTGCAACCTGTTTAGCATTAGCTACAAACTCTGACAAGTCGAAACTAGGAAATTCGCAGTATCTTTCTCCGAAAAACAGGGTCCTGGTTCCTGGTTTCTTTCTCACATACAACCACTCTCAACTTACACTCATATCTCTTAAATTAGATTTGGAGACCGGCTGATTATCACCATTAATATGCGGGGTTCAAGTTATACTAATTATGATATATGCTTGTGTCACAGTGGGAGTTGGACAGCTGTCAAAACTTTGTTTTATTTTGTTTCATTCATTTATTCATTTCAGGGCGTACGCCAACGACAGCACCTACAACCCGAACGGGACTTCCGTATCGCGCCCTCGTCAGTCTGGTGTCTGGCTCGCAGTCAGAAAGTTATCAAATTCAAAAATAATTGATTCATGTCCGGTAGGCCCACATTTTAGCCTTTGAAGCTGCTTACATATCCACATGGCTTCACGTTTTCTCGGTATCCATTCAGCTCTCTCGTTTTCTCACTCACGCTCATTCATTTTTCATTTATTACTTCGTTTTGTTTATTGTCCATTTCCGATAGAGACCTTATTTCGTTTGTTTGTTGTCGTTGTTTTGAAATATTGAAATAAAGCCATCATTCATGATACTGTAGCTTGAATTCAATAAATTTCTTCTCATTATGCGCAGGCTGCCGGCAGCCTGCCAACTGACCGCCGCCTACCGGCAACCTGCTGGCTGGCTGCCGGCGGTGAGCGGCAGCCTGCCGGCACGCCGCGGTTCCCCGCGGTTTTGCCGCCGGCAGCCCGCCGCTTAACTGCCGGCAGCCTGCGCTTTGAGTCGTGTGAATGAATCCAGAAGCGTTACTTTCTTTCCGAGAACTGAAATTTGTGCAATTCACATGTACGAATTGTTGTTTCATTGTTTCGATTCAATTGAATTACCTCGAATACATTTATACATTGTATAATACATTCATATTTCAAAATGGGCAATAACTTCATTTTGTCAAAGACCAATTTTGGGAATATCTCTTTCCGGCAGCCAAGAATAGGACAGAAAAATGATGAGAATCACTGTGTTAGCCGCCTGGAAGAGCAGAAAAACCAGAAAGTAGAGTCGCCATAGGATCTGAAAATGCAAAAAAATAATACCATAAAAGGTTTGAACTCCACACAGGTTCAATCTTTAACTGTGTTACTATCATTGTATTTTGTCGCATAATCGTACTAATTAACTAACTATTCATTCGTCGAACTGCTACAACATATAGTTATTCAAATTCACAATTGAGGTCAATATGAATTCAAAGTTTTCTTATCACTTTAAAATCTTTGAGATTGAACAGGAAAGTTTTTACTGTAGTAAATACCTTATTCCACACAGCCTTTCTGGCCTTTGACAATGATTTGACAGAAGGTGGTCGTTGGTTGTCGCTGGAAACAAGAATGTTCACAGAGACTAGCAAATATATGAGCAAACAGGATTATTTTAATAAACAATTTTTATACTACTTACTCACACCGCTCACAAACACGCAAGATCCAATGTGAAATAGCAAAAGTATTGAGAGAGTTTAATGATAAACTGCGTGCTTGCTTATCTTTCTTTATAATTTATGTCCGTGATAATATAATTGAATGCCAATGTAACATTGGAATATACATTGTCGGTGAAACTTTCACATGCATCAGTAAAACAGATGGTAGTCGCACTCTCTCCTTTCGAAATAACGCGTTGTCTTAAAATGTGACCAAGTGTTTCGTTCACTCTATAAAGCTAGCTCGATCAGAAACTATTCAGTACATGCTCTTTAAAAAAGGTAAAACACCAATAAAGAAAGTTACATGATTCTGATCAACTTTGGTTGTTGATAAAAACGTTTAATATGAAAATGGAAAAAAATTAATATCAGTTTTCTTAAAGTGGAATAATGCATTACTGTCGAGGCATTACAAATTAGCATAGCGCTTATAATTATTATTATAGATTGGCATAGCGCAACTTGCGACGAGACATAACGCAAATGAGGAGAAGTTAGATGGTTGTACAAAATGTCCCTGGGACAGAACTCAATTCCCCGCGGGGCAGAATGTGATTTCTCAATATGTGCAAACTTGACTTTCTGAGATCAACGAAATTGAAATAAGAAATAGATTTGAAAAATGGTTTTCGATCGAAAGAGGTAAAAAAACAGTGGATATCTTAAATGTAAACGTAACTAAATGTAATTAGAAACTTACCTATTTTCGTCTTTCCACAGCCCTCCTTTGTTGCGAATCAATGTTATTGTGAGAAGAATCTCGGGCGGCTCGCGCTCCCAGCTGACCAGAGTTCTATACAACTTAATAAATACATAAAAAATACAACGTTAACTAAATAACACATTCAGGACAGAGGAATACTGTAACATTTGGTCTCTGCTGTGTTTTTTGTCATCACGCATCACTTTTCGATATTTTTAGTGCGAAATGCGCGCTATTTAAAGAAGAACGATTATGTGGTCCAATCGCAACGCTTCAGTCCTTCAAATTGCAATACATTTTCCAATCGCAGTTTAAAGGACCGTTAACACGTGATTAGTCCACATAATCGTCCTACTTTAAGAGCACAGTTTATACAAAATTCGCAGAATGCTATAATCAACTTTTGCTCCGATCACCGCTGTTTTCTGTTATAGTAATTTGATTTCACTCGGTTGTAGCGATGATTTCGGTGTTCTGATTCAAGGTTTCAAGATTTACACTCACTCTCATTAATTAGTTCACAGGCATGAACCATTTAATCTCTCCATCTTTTGAAGTACTCCAAATATTTGAGCCGTGATTTTTCTCGTAGCGAGTGTGAAGTTTCGTAATCTAATCATACTATAGGAGTCTAGGTAGAAATGGAAAGGACTATCCTAAGGAATGAAAATGAATGCATATTCACAGTCAATTCGTCGTCAGATGGTTCTACTGTTGTTACTGGCATGTCACTGGATCTATGTCTCTGAACATATAAGACGCAGCCAAATAAAAATATTTTGAAAACCGCTCATTTCAGAAACTTGCACACGAAGTGAGGAAATGGTTCCATAATTTTTCCTAATACAGTGAATCAAGCCTCTACTGAGTAACATTTCACTGTATGGGCTCCCCGAGCATTTTATACCCGATTCGCACTTTGTATCTTGACAAAGTGTCCAGCCCGTGTTCCCCTCCGTGCAAGCGCACTTTGTACACGAATAAAGTGTGACTGTTGGTTCTAACGTTTACCAAAATATTGCAAGTGGGTCTCTGTTACTAAAAATTGTATTCAAATCAGTTAGAGAGGGGCTATTGACTAATGAAGTTATTATCTAGTTAATGTACATATTTTCAAACTATTCCACATCAAAACAGCACTAATTGTGAGAATTTTGAAGTTTCTACACTAAATTAGACAATTTCCCATTAAAATACATTGGATTAAATAGTGTTTTTATCTATTTGAGTTTAAATCCGCTTATTTTCATTTCAAAAGTGCTAAATTACTGTTTTAATTAATGCACGCGCACGTAAGAAGGAGGCAGGCGCGGGCGAGGCAGGGCACCGCGCGCCTCTGCCATCGATCGATAATCGAATGTTTTCGAAACTGTCTGGAGCCGCCTTTCATTTAGCCGCCGCTACTCGCCCCCAAATGACGGCCCTTTGGCCACGCTGTCCCCTACCCACTGAATGCGCTAGTTTAAGAACTAAAAGAACTGACTTAATAAAGTTTGAATGACTTCTATCTCTTACACAATGGTAATTTACTCGGTACTAGGTTTTTTGAGAAAGTCTACTAGAAACTAAACAATTGTGGAATTGTATGAGTAAAACTAATATAACAATAGAAAAGGAACTCAGTATGAATAGGAAATATGCATAATTATTCTATTGAAAATCAGTGCCGAAAAACTAGTCTGTTTTATGGGAATCACCAAATTACTATTAATTGAAACATCATAGAAATTCAACAATCTCTGAATTAGGAAAAATGTTGAACAGTTTTCTAGAATCATTCATTTTACTGATATAATGTGTTTAACGTGCTTTTGAAACATAAATTCCATTTTGAAGCGTTATTTTGTGGTTGAATGGTTAAATTAGGATGGGACCCCCCGCCGACAGTTTGTCACTTGACAAACTGTTGGTTCACTTGAACCGACAGTTTGTACGTTGACAGACTGATAATTCTTTCACAGAAATCGCAGTTGGAGCGCGTTTTTGGGAAATAGAGTGTTACTGAGTAAGAAAAGTGGATGAGTATGAGATCGTCACTTGGTGTGCAAGTTTCTGAAATAAGCGGTTTTCAAAATATTTTTATTTGGCTACGTCTTATATGAATGTCCACCACGAGGAATCAACTGTACCACTACTGCACAAGAAGACGTTTTGCCGATAATGTGATATGTATGATTATCACCGCCTCGAAACGACGCGAAGTGAAACAATAAATATGAAATACTCTGAGAATCTGCTGCCCATGGCAAGCCATAAAGTTGAAAATTTTGTGGCATTTTTCGGGCAAATTACTTCCAACGCCTGTCCGATGCGCGGTGTACTCTGTTTAAGGGCGTCCTGCGGACACGCACGTACGGCAATAAAAAAATTTGTTGTCAGATAATTTTTTATATTTTACTTTATTCTTCTATTTTTGCGTGTTTAACTTTTTATTTTGTTGATTCTTTAATGGATGACTGCTAGATAATTTTGAGGAGTGTTGCTGTCAGAAGAAGTTTGGTGGTAATGGGAGGGGGGGGGGGGGGGTGGGCAGTTAATATGAAACCCATTTAATTTTATCGAATAGTATGTATCGGTTTTATATTTAGTTTTGTAATGAACATAGTTTCCTCCACAGCGGTGTAAATAATTCCTCCGCTGCGGTGTATCACTATTCGCTATATTTCTTCAGATTTTCCTGGATTAGACAAAGTCACACTAGACTAGTTCTAGAATATTGACTTCTCTCCTCCTCTATTTCAGTGCGGATTTGTTTTCGAAGTCTCGGTTCCTCTAGATCACATTCTTATTCTATTTTCTACTATTTTCGGCATCGCAGACAGCATTCTTAATTTTTTACAGCTGAACGAGAGTGGCAACAGTAAATTTCCAACACTTTCGGAATTTTGTTGTAAAGTTGGAGTTAGCACGTGGTACCAGCGCCAAGCATTCTGAAATCTCAATGGATATCAGGTTAGTTAGTACTTTGGCTACACCACTTCAACATTCTAACTTGGACCAGATGTTGCTTAAGGTTTGGTGCTATTTCGTGGATACAGAAAGGGAACTTATGCAACACGGAGTTTAACATTCAGTATGCGATCGGAATAATATAGGGTATTGGGATTGAGTTTTGATATTTTGAAAAGGGTACGGGGTACCCGACTTGTCTTAGTCGAAAACACGTGAGTATATTTTGAACGGTGAAGTAAACCAGTAATACTCTCACAACCTTTCTCTTACAATTATTTTCTCCTGGGATAGTTCCAATACTTTTCATTCAACTTAAAACCAGGTTCCTTTATCGACGGGATAAATGGCTCATTTTCAATGCAAATAGATGATTTTTCATAAGGTAAACATTATGGTCTTCTTGTCAGTAGCTGCTGATTGCTTGCCCCAACGGGTAATCGCTGGGTATCGTTCTGTCATTCTACTGGCTCGACGGTTACCAGAACCAGAAAGCTGACTGGCCCTCGTCCCTCTCGTAATAAATATAAGTATGTAAGTTATGTAATATTGCAAAACTATTTTATAACAATTTTTATTTTGTATCTCTAGTAATCCGAGTCAACGTTATATTTGGGCTAGAACTAAATGTCGTGCTTCATAATATAATGAATGCACAACATACAAATATTATCCAACGCATTTCATTATTTTTAAGTTACATTGATTACAGATATCTTCGTGTTAGTATTTTGGTGCTGGGCAGCCGCTTTCTTATTGGATCCAGATTTGGCCATAGTTTCTAGAAGAATTTTCGAATAAGGTGAGTCGAGCTGGAGTTGAACAGTTTCCATTGGCTTAAGATGAACTTTTGTGTCTTCAATTACGAATGTGGAAACCTGAGAACGGTTTTTCGCGTCCATATTGCGCGTAGCGTTGGTTCTTTTCCTTATTACTGTTGAATACGGAAAACAAATAACATTCAATTGATAACAAAGTAGTTTTCTAGTCTCGGGCTTGTTTTTAAAGTTGTGTTCCGTGAAATTAATAGCAGAGAAGGAAAGTAATTGCGTTCACTTTTTTGTACAACACAAATTTATGACTTCTGGATGTTATAATATATTAAGTATATTGACACACCCCAGATGTGGTTTGAGTGAGATACATAATACATCTTAAGCATACACCAGCAAGGTTGTCCGAATAGTCAGAAATTTGAAAAACGGGCTACTTTTTAGCCAAAAAGATGAAAAATCGGTCCACTTTTGATGAAAAATCCTAAATTATCAAGTGTTTACATCTGAAAACGGGGAACATTGACTTTTTACCCCCCACCTTTCTGAATTGGTATTGCGTTTGGGGAATTGTAGTTTGACCCCCCCCCCCCCCCCACCGGGGGTGATAATTCAATTTATCACTCGCAATACAAAAGTTTGAGGGTGGGGGGTAAAAAGTAAACATTTCCGGTATTGAAGTTCAGCCCCCCACTCGTTGAAGTTTGACCCCCCACCATTGAAGTTCTACCCCCGCCGACCCAGGTGGGGGGTAAATAGTAAATGTCGAAGTAGATTTTTGACCCCCCCCCCTCTCCTAGATTTTCAGGTTTTAGCTTGGGTGGGGGTTGAAGTGCTACGGGGGGGACTCAACTAAAGTGGGGGTGATACTTCAATTTTCCCTGAAAACGGATTAATTAGTCGAACCTTACTGGTGTATTGGTTTTAAGTTCCTTGAGCCTAGCTGTTGGAAATATTTTGAAGTTGAAGTGAACCAACAACCAAATAAAACCTTATCATCACATCATTATAATACTGATACCACATCAGGTACGAAAAACTCGGGAATGCGATTGAGGGTGGTAGGCGCTTTCAATCGATGCTAAGTTGCTAAGTGGATCGAAGAACCAGCAACATTAATTGATATCGGGTTAGTTATCATTATTGGCTCCCCACATTGTGATTGTGACCGTCACAGAACCACTTTTCTCTTCAATTACATCAACTTCCGTGATCTGAGCCCACATCGAAACTTACCTTATTTTCTATAGAACACGTTAGTTTAAGACAGGATGGGTAAATGTGCAAGTTAATACGTTTTCGGACAACTCGTTTCCGCGTTGCGTGCGACAAATCGTCCCCAGCTCAAAAAAGTGCTCAAATATAGCTTGAAACGTAACAAATTTGAGGAGTGACTGGGTTATATTCCATAACGACTGTAGAGAACTTCATAATTATAAAATGACCAATATAAATCATATTTTGCCATAATTGTCACAATTTTTATTAAACTCCTGCTTTCTCTTGCTGCCGGAGTTGGCAGCATGAAATGGCGACAAGAAAGTATGAACGCATTTTGCTGCTCAGGTTTTCTTTTCTCAAAAATTTCATATTTAGCTACTTAGTTTTATTGTAATATTTTATAAACCGCTTACATTATAATATTTTTTGAAACGCCGGATGGATTTAATTTTTTTAGACGACATAGAAAAATGCATCCGTCATCAATATTGAATTCTATATTACAACGACCACCTTTAGTTTGTGTCCCCACTCGATATAAAACGGAACAGATGATTTCTTGGCACTCACGCGACGCGACAAAAATCAAAAAAAGTTGAAATCCTTATAACTTGGGGAATGAGAGCAATGCGGGGGCTAATTCCACGAAGAACCCGGTATTTTGTTTATGTCACACGTGACGCGACAAAACTGTTACAATTAGAGTTTGCGTATGTTCTCGCAATCATAATCGTGATAACCACACTTTCGTGCGCGATATGATTTTTACTCCCCTACTATTGGGCGAACCGGGTCCTTCCCGAACCAAACCGCGAACCGGTCACTGGAGAACCGAAACGACCGAACCGAACCGACTTTTTAACCGACCGGTTCTCCAGTGAATGCTTTGAACCGAACCGACATTAATCATGAATCAAACAAACAAATCGTAAACAAGGTAAAATGAGTGGATCCCGGTTCGGTTCGAAGCATTCACTGTAGAACCTGAAATTTTAGAAGGGGGGGGGGGGGGGGGGTCAAGTGGGGGACCAGGAAGTGTGTGAGCTCTGTTTGGTTTCACCGTTTTCAGCAGAAAGTGTGCAATACGATGTTGTGAATGAGTGTGCAAACAAATGTATTGTTCAATTTTGTTGCACACTCATTCACAACATCGTATTGTACACTTTTTGCTGAAAACGGTGAAACCGAACAGAGCTCACACACTTCCTGGTCCCCCACTTTTTACGAATTGTTCTCTTTTTGCTAGTTGTACTAGTACAACCACTTCTAGATTAGAAAAACAATAATGAATTATGGAAAATGGTGACTATCTAACATCCTGACATCTGGACGAATTTTCGAGTTTTCCAACGGCCTGGTCCTCGTTTTTCAAATTGATAGACGAACTGGAACAAAAACAGCCTTTTTCCACTTCGCTCATTACAATCTGAGCTTTCTAATGAAACGGAGTCATTATAGTACAAAGACAGTCTTTTTCAATTGGCGCCACTAGACGACGCCAGCGTTCGGCGCCTAATGTTAACCATGGTACCACAAATCTGGAAAAAGCTGGAACTCACTATTTCAACCTCTAATGCAAGATTTCGGATCATTTCACTCATGGGATCCCATATTTTTCGCAGCTTGGCGCCATGAGCAACGAAACTTTCGGCGCCGAGCTATTTTCGGGGTTCACATACGTGTGCCAAAATTTAGCCAATTCGGTTCAGTGGTTGTTTCAAACCTATGCGGACACCGGACGGGAGACGAGGGACGACGGATATTTTCATAACACAAGAGCTCAGTTTTTTACCCAAAATTGACCGCGAAAAAAACCTTCTGACCCAATATTTATGGGGATTTCAGTTTGAAAACGCCGATTTTTCCTCGCAAAACCCACATTTCCAATGTTGGCGCCAACTGGCGCCTAAAATAGGCGCCGTTGATAACGTGGTGAATTATCAACCGATATGGCCTCTATTATTCATAATTCATACTTCTCTGCGAAATACCAGTCATAACAGTACTCCGCGAGTTTTTTTTCTAGTTTGGCGCCAATAGGCGCCCGCGTTTGGCGCCAAGTGTCAGCCATGGCACAATAATTTGGGACATAGCGAAAATTTGGACAATTTCACTTATGGTTACATATAATTTCAATCTTTTGGCGCCTATTGGCGCCCGCGCCAAGCGCCAGACAGAACGTAAAAACACCAAACTTTCGGCAGCGAGCTAACTTTGGGGTTCACACAAGTTTGCCCAATTTCAGCCAAGTTGGTTCTGTAACGGGTTTTTTTTTCGCGTCGCGTATACGAATTGATATAAAATTACCTGTCTCGAGTCATTCTGAGTGGCGGCATTTATATTGTCAATATTATTTCTCACTTGATAAACTAAAAAAAAATGTTCGAAAATGAGTAAAAGCAATGTTTCATGGATTATAAGGAGTTGGCAACATGTCATGCAGTTTGCTAGCGACCAAACTGCAATTGCTGCTCGAGACGGCAGCAAATTGCTGCCGACTGCAACAAATGTCGCGTGAGTTGGCAGCAAAAAGTATGAACGCAGAGTTGGCAGCAGATTGTTGCTGCTTGCTGCCGGCAGCAAGTTTTGCAGTCGGCAGCACGATCGATAATCACACTTTGCATGTTGCTGCTGCTGCTGCCAGAGTTGGCAGCAAAAAGTATGAACCCTGCCTTATAGATACTTTAATTTTGGATTCAGTTGTCACTGGAAAAGGTCATTTTAGTATATTCTTCCAGAGTTCTTGGTACTTTCCGTTGACGAATGAGGCGGGATCGTGGAATCCTGGATCACTGGATGTCAGAATATGCGCAAGTGTGAAACTTTAAACATTTTTCTAATAACTTTCAGTTTTTCGATATATTAGATAATAGTTATTGACACATAGATAGATTCTGTATTCGTCGTTCACATTCTTGCCTGGGTGTATTATCCAGTCTTGTGCGTATTGAGTCTAAACTAAGCAAGAGAAAGGGAATGACTTTTCTAGTGCTCATTGCTTTTTCATTTCTGAACGCGATATAAATTCATAGGTGTCAATTCAAGAGTCAAGTCAGGAGATTTTCCTCTTTCCAAGTGCGCTTTGTCGCATGTGTAAGTGTTTCTCTCACTCACGACAGTTCGAGGGAATTAACCTTGCTAAGTACCGAATATCTGAGGGATGACTGCCGCGTCAGCTGTCTCTAGGCCAAGTTTGGCTCGTAAGATTATAATATGCTAAGATTAGCTTGAATTGAATCATTTCACACAAAAACAAATTTCAGCTTATGAGTGTTTGTATGCATCTATGTATATTTTTGATTGTATCATGTATTCAGAACTTATAACGTATCATGTTCTGTTAAGACGTAATTCTGCTGTATGATTGATATTGTGTTTTGATTTTTAACAAGAGTATTTCAGTTTTTTTTTGGTCAAGTTCGATTGTTGTCATGGATATTTGTTTGCTTTCATGAAGTTTGTTAAAACTTTAACTGAAGTATTGCACAAAACAACAAAAAACAGTTCTTCAACCCAATTTTGGGCCGACCAGGGTCTATGCACTTTATGTCACCTTTCGGGCATTTTCCGGCACGTTTGCCCATGGCATGCACCAGGCATTGCCAGAAATTTTTTGGTTTGGCAGGCATGCCATGGGCAATTTTCCGGCTTGCCATGGGCAGCCAGTTTTCAATGTATGAATCCTAACCTAAGAATTCCGGCCACATATCCCAATGAGACAGCGGCCACACAGAGAGCCAGTTCCGAGAGAACGTAGTATCCTAAGCGTAGAAATAACAAAAATAAACAGGAATTAGGAAAATAACTGTTTTTATTCTTTTTTTCAGTTATCAAACCAGATCATAGTACTCTGAATTCAGAAACAAGCAAAAAAATCAAAAATTAATAGAAAATAGTTGTATCAGTTCTGTTTTTCATTTGCAAAACCAGAACATAGTATCCTAGCAAAGAAATGAACATTAATTCAATATTTAAGGTAAAATCAATTATCTCGTTTTTAATCTATCACAGCCTTCTGTTGCAATTCGTAGGGGAAGCTCTCTTGAAGAAACCGTTCTCCTACCATCCAAACTTCATGAAACATTTCGAACCGGACAATACTTTAAAATGGTGTTTCAACAAGTTGAAAGAAACGGAAACACCTGTATTTGTCAATTCTTTTGACGCCCTCATCACCTTCACCAACACAATGTGATGCGGATGAAAAATAAAGTTCGTATGTATTGAATTGTTTGACTTTTTTTTTGTTTGTAAAGAAAGTGAAGACTATACCCACCCAACAGGCGAGTCCGGGAGTTTTCGGCAACTTGTCCGCGACTATGGACATCATGAACAGAAGAGCCAGGAGGGAACCGAGACCGAGACTCGTCTGGAAACAGAAGATTCCAAGAGAAAATAAAAACATTGAAATTATTGTACAAAAAAACGTTGCTTGTGTGAACAAGCATAACCAATTGTTATTACTTCTGCACTGGATAAAAAGGTAGCAAGCTTGTGTTTGTTTTGACTGTAAGTACTTGGATGAGAACGGTGATAGGAGATCGAACGACGTGAAGAGATATAGATCGCACATTTCCCAACTGGACTTGGGCAGCTTGCCAATAAAATTTCAAGCAGTTTATAAACATGTTGAAATATTTCCAAACAATAGAAATTTATGTAAAGAGTTTTTTCCCTTACTTATAAATTGTATTCAGGAAAACTTTCTGTAAAATAACAGTCTTCTCTAAATAACAGTCTTCCAAAGTTTTTGGCACGCTGCCAACGAGTCCAGTTAGGAAATGTGAGCACTATAACATCTCGATTTGTATGAACTTTTGTACTGTACAAGCCCTGGTCATTCAAGCTGTTTTTTTTACCGTAACGTATCAACGTGTTTTCATTAATGTAAAATAAGTGTTGTTTTGATCTGTGAACAATCAAATTATTATTAATATCTAAACGATGAGAATGAGAAATACGCGTTATTACGTAATTGCTTTTGTAGACTGACCATATCAGAGACAGAATCCATTTCAATGGGCAGCAGAGCCCCGGTCACCGTTTGGAGAACTGAAAGACATTGTGGAGATTTACTTGAAGCACGAAATACTTTCAAACTTTGTCCTTAAAGGAATAATTCGGCTTAAACATCGCGATAGGTGATATTTTGACAATGATTCCGTTCTCTGATGTTGTTTTGAT
This sequence comes from Litoditis marina, assembly GCA_964036275.1. Taxonomy (NCBI): domain Eukaryota; kingdom Metazoa; phylum Nematoda; class Chromadorea; order Rhabditida; family Rhabditidae; genus Litoditis; species Litoditis marina. The sequence continues at coordinate 46,144 of CAXIWQ010000167.1, forward strand.
TAACAAAAATGCAAAATGATATTATGTAACTTTAGGCTATTATGTAACAAATTTCATACAGTAGTTTTAATAGCTGGATCACTTTTAATTGGAATATTTTTGTTCTCAATCTCTTGCTGAACCTAATGCGCATCTTTTTTCGCAAATTTTTCGAATAGCTGTAAAATTGAAATCTCAGTTTTGAACCTAACTATTCCTTTAATGATTCCCATAGTCTGTTTCACCAGTCCAGAACCTTCTACATTACGATTCTACAATATTTCAGTGTCCAGCGACCGGTTCGTAGTAAGGCTTTCAATGTGTAAAATTTGTAGCCTTTGTATAAACAGTATAGGGAAGGAGTAAAAGTAAAGGTAGAAAAAAACTATTCTCTTCAAATGTTCCCGTTATCCAAGGGCCTGGATGAAATGTCTGAATGCCATGAGTAACTTCACCTCAATGTTACACATACATGTTAAGTAGTTAGTTGGTACCGGTTTGGATAATAGGTCACACAACATCGCAATTTGAAGTCATTCCTAAAACATCAATGAACGAAACGTTGACATGAAGGTGTAAGTATATTACTGTACAGGGTTATAAGTGCGTGGAACCGACTATAATGGTTTTAGGAGTTTTCTTCATTTCATTCCGCAGAATCAGTACATCGGTACGTTTTCTATTATACCACAGTGTCTGTAGTTTGATCTCGCTTCAAACCTTTAATTTGTGTCAAATTGACAATCAATGTTGTGCTCACGGATAAAACTACAATTCAAATCTGCCTATTCCTTTTAAATGCTCCCCTTTTCCAAGAGCGTGCATGTAATGTCTCAGTGTTGTGAGTAACTTACCTCAATGTTACACATACATAATAAGTAATTGGTTGGAATCGTTCTGGATAGTATTCCATTGGTGTTAATAAAATTTGATAATTGAAGAAAGTGTAGTGTCTGCGAAAAGCTGTGAATTAAAGGCACCACCAAACTCTGCTCGACGGGTTACGGTAAGTTTTGCTTTCGCGTACCTTTGATCTACACACTTTCTCCTCTGCTGGCAGATCACCGAATTTATGAGATCGTTTGCTGTTTTTGTTGATGAAGTTGAGATTCTATATTGATTCAAGTATTACCTATGACGAATGTGGGAACAACGACCATAACAATGTAGTAGGTGGGAAACCGTCGGAGATGGGCCACGTAAAACACCTGCAAATTGTTTCAACATAATTACAGTAATAATAGCACAAAAATGATGATGAAAACAGAGTCAATGTAGAATAAAGTAACTTATTTAAAATATGAAACCTGTTAGAAATCACAAGTACACTTTTTTCCGTTTTCAAAGAGGATTCATTTTATTCCTTTGTTTGACTCTAAGAAAGCGCAACATATTTAGAAAAAGTCGTACCTTTATGAACGTATCATACGGTCCCACTTTGTAAAATTCCACTTGTGTCGTCAAATTGAAGAAATCGAACTCACTATTTCCCTAAATGTTTAACCACATTTTTTCTCTTATTCGGTTTGTACTTATTCAATTAGATCAAGCTTACAATATACTATAAAATATAGTATCTCCCCCAATCCTGAATGAATACAACTTGGAAGATCACCATTTTAAGCAATAAGGTACTTTAAGATCTGGGAAAAAAGCTGTGTTACGCAAGTGCGGTCTAGTGTTTCGAGGTGAGTTATCTGTTGGCTAGTTCCCTTAAACATGTTCTATCCATGACTTTTGTTCCTGACCCACGTGAATCTACATTTACGTCATGTCATTCTTCACTTGTATTTTACCTTGAGTAACACGTCGTTTTCCATGAAATTGGCGTTGAGCATGATTGTTGTAATGGGTATAGAGGGAAGGGTGTACGCAATTGCACAGAACTGCACGTCGAACGGAAACCTGAACACCGGCTGCGAGTTTTGATCTCGAAAAACTCTCATGAGAAGCTATACTGTTACACTAGAAGTAAATTGAATATTAACGTAAAGTTGGCATTCTAATGAGGAATCGTGCACTTTGTAATTGCAGGTTTCTAAGTTCTGCTGTGTTTAACATGTTTCACGTGACTATGCAAATGACTAACAGTATAGTTAATTTCACAGCCACGTAAAACATGTTAAATACAGCAGAACTCAGAAACGTGCAAAGTGTACGATTCTCATTAGAATGCTGACTTTACGTGACTGTTTGTTTTACATCTAGTATAACACGATCTTGTGCTTTCCTTGTGTTTGTTTCTAATATCGTGTGAAGTGCTTGTTCTATGTTTTATATATGCAGGAATAAATTTTAATGAATTAGAGATGGTGTAGGACGACGTACGTATAGAAAAAGAATATACTTACCTGCTCACATCCACCTCACAAATACACTTCGCGTACTGTGTCACGCGAAAATCCACCGTACCATCTGAGTAGATCTGAATGGAGTTTACATTGTTTATTGTGTTGTTGTTCCTATGTTTATAAACAAACAAAAACACACAAAAAGACGCGTACTTTGTTGTAGTTGTTCGTTTGGGGCTCTAAATGTTATTCCCGTGAATACCTATTTGCTAACATGTGTGTGCTTTTACATTTTATTATTATTATATTTGTAGTTTCATCTAGGTTGTATTGTGAGGTTTGTTCTGTGTAGTTTGATCAAACTTCAGTTCAGATCTATTCCCTTTTCACGTACTTTCCATGTACATCTGTACGTCTGTCTTGTTCTTCTATGATATAATTGTAGTTTGATATCAATTTGGGGGCCGAGTGGTCAAGTGGTTAGCGTTCGGCTGTCGCTCCACAGACCTGGGTTCGATCCCCGCTCGCCGCGGTATCTGTCTGGCGGACCGCATGAGCTGTTAACAAAGCTCATCCATGCCTATCTCCACCCCCTCTACGGACAGTACTTCTACTGTTGATACATGATTTGTGTGTGAAATTGTAATTCTCTCAATAAAGAAATACACGGCCGGAATAGTTGCCGTAAAAGATTATTATTATTATTATTATTATTATTATGCATTTTGATTGTAATCCGTACTCTCTGATCTTAAACTACATTTTAGATAATGGTAGTTTTTCATAGAGACATATAGTAGGGTGAAAATGATGTGACTTTGTAGTCTGATTAAAACATTTAAATTGTAATTATTATTCATTGGTCTCAAGTTAAATATTTCAGGTGTTATTGATTTTTATCAAGAATTGTGGAGTAAAGGTGATACCAATTTGTAGTTTGATCCCCAACTCACAGCCACATCATTGCGCTCCTCAGTGTTGAACGGGAAACGAGTCTCGATGCTGTTGTAGACGAAAGTAGTGTACTCCCCCCCCATTTACCACCATCCCCCCAAATTACCCACATTCGAAGTGACTGATAACACAGTGATATGTTCACCCCCAAAATATCCAACTTCAAAATGACTGATAACAGGGTGGCACCTTCCATCATCGCCCCCAAATTATCCAACTCAACTACATTATCCAACCCAACTACAAGAATGCTTGGAATTTCAAAAGTTCAAACTACAAAAGTTCAAACTACAAAAGTTCAAACTACAAAATATAGTTTCAAATAATAACAAATGAAAGAATAAAAAATATTTTTATTAGGATGCAAAACTACAAAATCTATATCTTCCGAGTTAAAGAACTGTACAGGTCCAGTCTCTAATTTCTCTTCCATTAGATGAAAACTCCAAATGGGGATGGTATTCGTTTCAATGAAAAAACTTTTCAATACGAAAAGATCTAGTCTTCGTTACTTAATTACGAGCCTATTGATATTTTTCCGTTATTTCTGCTAAACCTTTCACTAAACCAAACCATAATCGTTACTCATATTCGTAATTTCTACTGTGCAGGCTAGAGTGCAGACAACCAAAGTGTACATAGATGTAGAGTGATAGTGACAACTGACTCCACCCATTTCAATACATCGCGTTCATTCGCCAGAAATGATCCGCTCTAGCGATGCGCTAACATCGATCGCTGAGAACTATGTGTATTCAGACGATGAAGAAGATGACACGTCACCGTTTACATATTATACATCTTCGAAAGAGCGTGTTAAAATAGGTAAGGTGCTCACAAGTGTTACTGTTGATAAACTGAAATTGAATCGTCAAGTAATGTACAGAATAGAGACTGTAGGTCAGAATATAGTGGAAGCGTTTGATCATTTTATCAAGAGTGTTCTCGAGAAATGTGGAGGTGACGAAAACACCAAATACTGTCTAAGGCTAGAACACCCCGGATTTAGAGAGGAGAGAGGTTTTTTCCTTCCTTTTAGAACATTCAAAACCTTGAACGGTGATACAATTCTCAATCAGATTGATAAAATGTCCCAATCGAATGCAAATCTAGATCTGGACGAGCATTTTACAATTTCTATGCACATGTACACTAGTATGACGAAATCAATAGCAGAAATTTTCCAAAGAGAGCAAACAAGTTCTAATCAGTGAACTGTTGACCTCTTAGCCCTCCAACAAGTTTCTACTGATAAGCATTCGACAACTGTTTTCCACAATGGCAGGTGTACTTGAGCTCAGCTCTGCATTTCTTGTGAAGTTTTCGAATTACAATGAATGTGTTGTGCGTGAAAGAGTGACCAAACAACATGTGACGGTAATTTATAATAACCTTCTCATGAAAAATGTTCACGAGCTACCTATGATGGCAAATCGCTCGTTGATCATGATCATTGATCAATTGATTAATAACATGTCACTCAAATTCAACTGCCCAGCAGGCTCAACCCTGTATTCTCTACGCATGGAACATCCCAATATTCATCGCCCAGTTATCGTCCCGTACCGTAATTCAGCCGAAAGTATCGTGCAGTCACTAGATCGACAACTAGCTTCTACTATCCACACACTAGACATCCGAACGCCGTTCCAGTTATCGCTCTACGCATTCAACATGTAGATATTTCTGTTTAATAATGAAAATGTATATAGAATAGTGAACATGAATAAACTTGTATATAACCACAAATGTCTTCCTTAATTGATTTGACCAAAATGGAGTTTCGAAAATACGCTTTTTATCCGAGTGAGGGTTACGATAGACAAAAGACGTCAGAGTGAAAATACACGTCAAAATACCGCGAAAGTAAAATGCTTTGAATGGGAAATCGATGAAAACTAAATAAAAGGCTCAACAAAATGAAAGTCTTTCTATCTTTTATTATTATTATTATTATTATTATTTCATTATGTTCATAGATGCTATCTTGTTTTTCTCTTGCGATGCAGCTATTTGATATGGATATTGACAATTCATTTTGCAGATAATGCCTGCTCCCGGAAAGGTTGCATTGGTCTTTTGTCATCATCTCGAATATTGCAACGGACAAGGGGAATGCTACTCGCAAGGTTGGGATCTTCCGAGGATTGTCGTTGTTTTAAAGGAAGGGGTGGACTGAGATGTGAAATGTGAGTTTCACAACATCCAAACATTTTATATTTAAATTATGTAATTTTGAATTGTTTTTTTCACTCCAAGTATTTTCAATAGACATTGGGCTCAATTGAATTACTGAGAAGAGAAGAAAATTTCACATTATCATACCTTATAAACTCGATCTATTGTACCATTTTGTTTAGTATTGTTTTTTCGAAAGTATGTAAAAAGTATTTCGAAAGTATGTAAAAGTATTTATTATGATATATTATTCGATATATTTACAGTGAGGACCCCGAAGAAGCTGAGAAGATCGGTGAGAAGATCAATAAGATGGGAGATGAGAAGACCGAGAAGGCGGACGGTGAGAAGATCGAGGAGGCGTACGATGAGAAGATCGAGGAGGCGGCCGAGGAGAAGGTCGAGGAGGATAAAAGGTATTCTGTTGCATGAAAGCTGTTTTATGAGTAACAAACGCTATATATAATTATTTATCCTTTTTCGAAATCACATTAATTAGGGGACTTACCCGAGGATTGTCGCTGTTTTAAAGGAAGGGGTGGACTGAGATGTGAAATGTGAGTTTCACAACATCCAAACATTTTATATTTAAATTATGTAATTTTGAATTGTTTTTTTCACTCCAAGTATTTTCAATAGACATTGGGCTCATTGAATTACTGAGAAGAGAAGAAAATTTCACATTATCATACCTTATAAACTCGATCTATTGTACCATTTTGTTTAGTATTGTTTTTTCGAAAGTATGTAAAAAGTATTTCGAAAGTATGTAAAAGTATTTATTATGATATATTATTCGATATATTTACAGTGAGGACCCCGAAGAAGCTGAGAAGATCGGTGAGAAGATCAATAAGATGGGAGATGAGAAGACCGAGAAGGCGGACGGTGAGAAGATCGAGGAGGCGGACGGTGAGAAGATCGAGGAGGCGTACGATGAGAAGATCGAGGAGGCGGCCGAGGAGAAGGTCGAGGAGGATAAAAGGTATTCTGTTGCATGAAAGCTGTTTTATGAGTAACAAACGCTATATATAATTGTTTATCCTTTTTTCGAAATCACATTAATTAGATATATTATTTTCGATATAATTTTCGATTTTCATTTGTAAAAAATAATATTTACAGAGAGGAGTTCGAACATGAGAAAGTGGACGGTGAAACGGATGAGAAGGAACAATTCAATGCCAGTATTATGAGAAGGTACGGTTTTTTTTCCTAGTCACATGTAAAATGTCTCAATTGTAAGAATTCTTATACTGAACGTTATTTAAACTCTATTGAAAACATGCGTTATTGCCCTTTAGAGATAGTCTTGCAACATTACAACGGTCCTGAACTTACCCTCAACGTCTAATTTACAGAAATAATGTCAGCAATGGGTATGTGACAAGTCTCAATACAACAACCGTCCAGGAAAACATGACCATCGGGCATGAGGGGGGAATGATGAACAAGACAATGCAGGTCATCGCTCCCGGAATCGTCATTGTGTTTGGCGTAGGTTAGTATATATTGAACTTTTTTCTCTACTGTGAATTTCGAAAAATCTCTATCAAGAGATTCTATCTGTTATAATCATTATAGATGAATGATCGGCGTTATACTGCAGTTCCAAACTTTATATTAAAAACGATATTCACTTATCGTTTGATATTCATTTATAAAAATGTTTTCGATTTTAGGGATGCTGATGTATCTAGTTTATCTGGTTGTGGGCGGAATTACCAGATTGTACAGAACCGCGTCTGGTTACGGAGGAATCAACAATGACCCTGACCTTGAAAGCGCGAGAAATGTTCTCAACGAGAACCTCAAACAAGATGACTGAATAGTTTTCGATTTAACTCTCCATATCTAAATTACGAGTAACTGTTGTGTTAATCTTAACTGTTTTTCCGATATTCAATAGTCCGTGTTTCATTTTGTCATTGATATAATTTTATGCTTTCACGTGTTGATCTGATCGTTCTGGTTTCTTCACCTGTTATTTTGATCACGGATTTTGATTTTCAAATGTAGAGATTTATATTACTTCGTCTATATTGTTTTCACGTTTTTCACTCTGGTGTCTTTATATATTGTTTCTGCCTTTATTTTTATTCGTCTTCGAGTGTTCCCTTCTGTATTGCGAAATCTTGCCTTAATTGTTTCTTCGTATATGAAAATTACTGATAACAAATCTTGTTTGACCCACTTTTCATGGGAACTCCGCCCCTTATTACTTGGTCTTATCTTTCTCATTCAGATCATGAGTGAACATAAGAAGGTGACCGATTCTTCTAGTCTCAAGAGATCGATGACAGAAGAAGTCGAGGTTAGCGACTTGATTTCGAATAAAGAGAACATCCCCCCTAAAAGTGCTATTTTCGAAAAAGACGAAAAGATCGCGAGCAGACCTATTCGTATACCTTTCATTAACCGCGCTAATAAGGGAAAACCTCTCGAAATTCGCAACCCGTTCATGCCATCTACTTTCGTCACTAAGCAAGCCGCCATCCAAACTGAAACTTCGAAGACCTCCATTCCCCGTGGGCCCCTGAGTATGAAGCAGCTCCTTTTCAACATGCCGTTTGTGTTCTTTGTTCTCGATCGATGCTGCAGAAACTCTTTCGGTTTCGAAAATGGGAAGTATACCTTCACCATGTGCGAAAACTGCGCGAAACGCAATATTGATGCCCGCTTCCCTGACAAGAAAATGTAGATATCATGTACAAAATATATTTATCGAATAAAACTATAATAAAATAATGTCTTCTTCCTTTTCCCAAGAGTCAAAAGTAGAGTTGTACCCAACCATCGAACCAAAACTTGTTTTGTCCTTTATATTTTCGTCGTTTCAAAATAGCCTCCACTTTATAAATTTGGTCAGGGTTGGAACATGGAGAAAGTTCTTCATGGTAAAATATTCCCTCAATTTTTTCACCGTTTACATCTTTTAAACGATAAGTGGGAGGATTACCCGGTGTACATTCGTAGATAACAAATTCCTCCTCGGAAAAGGATTTTTCATATCCCTTCTGGAAAGTCGCACGTTTCGTAGCGATTCGAACTGTTTCTCCTAGACCATATTTGCAATCTTTTTTCGGATCAGTAGCCCTCTCGTCTAAGATGTTCCCTTTCACGTCCACAGGTTTCATACCAATACCTCTATTAACAGAGTTGTTGATACCTTTAATAATGTCGGGGAGTACATCGATATAACGTCGAGAGCTCTTATGGTACATGTACCTTTCAAGTCGGGTTTTTATAGTTCTGTTGGCTCTTTCAATCATAGCACACTTTAGCTCACTTTGGGACTGAAATGCTTGATTCCACGTGTTCTGAACATAGTTTGCACGTGCTTGTTATAAAACTCAACTCCTTGATCGGTAATAAACTGTACGGGATCAGAAGATTCCTCGAAAAACTGATTCTAAAGCTTTACAAACGGTCAAACCTCCTTTATTTACAAGAGTTCTCACATATAACATGCGTGTGTAGACGTCTATAACAGTTAGTAGAAATGTAACCCCATCGTTGCTCTTTTTCCAGGCCGCATAATCGACCAAGTCCGCTTGGAATGAGAATAGAGGTCCGGATCCTCGCGTTTTCCGTCGTGGAAAACGATGACGTGACATCCGGTGAAGTGTGTACGCGGGGATCGTTTTAAGATAAGTTTTAACGTCATTTTTGTTGCTGTTTGGCACTTTTTTCAATATATTATTTATAGAAGAAAAGGCACTACTAGATTTAGGATCCAGGTAAGCGTCAGCTAATAACCGCTGCATAGGTAACAATGATTAAAATTTCCATAATCTAACCACTAGACGGGGTTTTCTACGTCCCGTTCCGTAAAGACTTACCTTCTTTTTATCTTTCTTGGGTGCAATCGGTGTAATTCCTTTTTTGCTCTTTCGCTTAGGCGTAACGTAGTTACTCGGAGAAAACGGTACAGTTTTTGTTCTACTCCTTCCCCTTGATCGTATTGTAGATGTACTTGAACCGGGAGTGGGTATTCCTTTAGGAGTAGGCTTAGGCTTAGGAGTTGGTGTTCGCTTAGGTGAAGGACTGGGGTTAGGAGGATTGACAACTGGAGTAGGTGGTAGAACGGGGGCTGCTATAGGAGAGCGTGGGGTTCTCATTTTCACAATCTCCTTGGCATAATTGTAAAATTCCTGGTAACCGGGAGGCATTTTGGGCGCTTTCTTCTTAAACGCATAGTTGAGAATCTTGGTAACATCGGAACCTTCTATATCCCTGCCGTTCAAAACCACCTCGTTTTTGCTATTTTGTCGAACACTTTCGAAAAGTGACGTTAAATCCTTTCCATTAGCTTTATAGTCGGGTACTATATCGCTTCGCTCATGGGTGTGAATCTGAACAGTAGGCGTAGAATGAATCTCATTATTATAGTTGCGAAGACGCGCAATAAAGTCCTCAAAAAGCGCCATCTTCTCCCCGTCCTTAATCTTCTTGTCGTTGAGAAGGTCCGAAATATTCGCCTTGACATTTGAGACATTCTCTTTTTCATCCTCATTATTGATAGGTACTAGTTTGTACTTATGATTAAGACGCATCTAAATGTCGAATAGAGCTAGAATAGGATGAATGAGTGATACAAGTGTAGATTGGTTTAGCTTGAGCAGTAGTTTCCGGGCTACTTCTGGGTCACGAACCTTGTGGACACTACCCAAAATATCGATTTGCTTAGCAAGTCTCGTCTTTTCTTTTGTAGTTAGAAAGACTTTATCGTTCTTAAGGATATTGTATATTATTTCCACTAGTAATCCAATTTGCTTATTAGTAGCTTTCAATATAATAGATTTATTCTTCTGAAGTTTTATCAAAAAGACAGCGTGCTTTTGTATACGACCGCTCGGGGTGACGTATGAAGGCATAATAACGTGATAATTAGGGTATTTGAGAATATAAAAATATGAACGTCAACTTTCGCAAATACGATACTCAACTTTTAAATATGAACGCCGACTTTCGCATAATCGATGTTCGACTTTAAAATATGAACTTCGACTTTCGCAAATACGATGTTCGACTTTAAATCGTAAGAATAGTCGATAATTAGCTCCTAGCAACGTATACAATGGGATGCTTTTCAGTTATTGAACTTATAAGTCTATGTTTCGGATCACAATTCACATGATTATTGATTAATAAATGATTATAAGGAATTTTCATACAATCCTCGTAGGCTTCTAGGGCAGCCTTCCACTTGTCCGCAAATAGCTGAATCATCAGATTTTTTATTTGTAGTTTATCGGAATTCGTACGCATCAGTATGAGATAATTTGAGTTCAACCTGACAGTTCTGTTTACATCAAAAGCATTATGGAATAACGAAATGAGCGCAAGTCCCCAATGATGTGCGTAAACTGTATATAACATGACCAGATTCTTTCTACTTTGAGCATTTTCATTCATAATCGATCCTAAATCGTCTAAAATCACCACGGTACGTTTCCCCTTTTGCTCCTTTATTAATTCCAAATCAGGAGCTCCTTCGAAAACCTCAATCCCTTCCTCCTTTGGGGTTCCATCATTGATAAGACCGCAGAAATAGAACATTTTATCGATTT
>CAXIWQ010000168.1:0-53667 GCA_964036275.1 Litoditis marina
CCAAAAACACCCCCAAGTTGACGTGAATGGAGTTGCGATTTTTGCCCTACGTGAGATTTAGTGTTCAAACTTGGTATTTTTGAACTCCTCTCATGTGTAGAAACTCAAAAATGTTCATCTTATTAGCATAAGTTGAAACTGTCCCGAAATAATTGAGTGGCGGTGCTAACCAAAAACACCCCCAAGTTGACGTGAATGGAGTTGCGATTTTCGCCCTACGTGAGATTTAGTGTTCAAACTTGGTATTTTTGAACTCCTTTCATGTGTAGAAACTTCAAAATGTTCATCTTATTAGCATAAGTTGAAACAGTCCCGAAATAATTGAGTGGCGGTGCTAACCAAAAACACCCCCAAGTTGACGTGAATGGAGTTGCGATTTTTGCCCTACGTGAGATTTAGTGTTCAAACTTGGTATTTTTGAACTCCTCTCATGTGTAGAAACTCAAAAATGTTCATCTTATTAGCATAAGTTGAAACAGTCCTGAAATAATTGAGTGGCGGTGCTAACCAAAAGCACCCCCAAATTGACGTGAATGGAGTTGCGATTTTCGCCCTACGTGAGATTTAGTATTCAAACTTGGTATTTTTGAACTCCTCTCATGTGTAGAAACTTAAAAATGTGCATCTTATTAGCATAAGTTGAAACAGTCCCGAAATAATTGAGTGGCGGTGCTAACCAAAAACTCCCCCAAGTTGACGTGAATGGAGTTGCGATTTTCGCCCTACGTGAGATTTAGTGTTCAAACTTGGTATTTTTGAACTCCTCTCATGTGTAGAAACTCGTAAATGTTCATCTTATTTGCATAAGTTGAAACAGTCCCGAAATAATTGAGTGGCCGTGCTAACCAAAAACACCCCCAAGTTGACGTGAATGGAGTTGCGATTTTCGCCCTACGTGAGATTTAGTGTTCAAACTTGGTATTTTTGAACTCCTCTCATGTGTAGAAACTCGTAAATGTTCATCTTATTAGCATAAGTTGAAACAGTCCCGGAATAATTGAGTGGCGGTGCTAACCAAAAACACCCCCAAGTTGACGTGAATGGAGTTGCGATTTTCGCCCTACGTGGGATTTAGTGTTCAAACTTGGTATTTTTGAACTTCTCTCATGTGTAGAAACTCAAAAATGTTCATCTTATTAGCATAAGTTGAAACAGTCCCGAAATAATTGAGTGGCGGTGCTAACCAAAAACACCCCCAAGTTGACGTGAATGGAGTTGCGATTTTCGCCCTACGTGGGATTTAGTGTTCAAACTTGGTATTTTTGAACTCCTCTCATGTGTAGAAACGTGAATGGAGTTGCGATTTTCGCCCTACGTGAGATTTAGTGTTCAAACTTGGTATTTTTGAACTCCCCTCATGTGTAGAAACTCAAAAATGTTCATCTTATTAGCATGAGTTGAAACAGTCCCGAAATAATTGAGTGGCGGTGCTAACCAAAAACACCCCCAAGTTGACGTGAATGGAGTTGCGATTTTCGCCCTACGTGAGATTTAGTATTCAAACTTGGTATTTTTGAACTCCGCTCATGTGTAGAAACTCAAAAATGTTCATCTTATTAGCATGAGTTGAAACAGTCCCGAAATAATTGAGTGGCGGTGCTAACCAAAAACACCCCCAAGTTGACGTGAATGGAGTTGCGATTTTCGCCCTACGTGAGATTTAGTATTCAAACTTGGTATTTTTGAACTCCCCTCATGTGTAGAAACTTAAAAATGTTTATCTTATTAGCATAAGTTGAAACAGTCCCGAAATAATTGAGTGGCGGTGCTAACCAAAAACACCCCCAAGTTGACGTGAATGGAGTTGCGATTTTCGCCCTACGCGAGATTTAGTGTTCAAACTTGGTATTTTTGAACTCCTCTCATGTGTAGAAACTTAAAAATGTTCATCTTATTAGCATAAGTTGAAACAGTCCCGAAATAATTGAGTGGCGGTGCTAACCAAAAACACCCCCAAATTGACGTGAATGGAGTTGCGATTTTTGCCCTACGTGAGATTTAGTGTTCAAACTTGGTATTTTTGAACTCCCCTCATGTGTAGAAACATAAAAATGTTCATCTTATTAGCATAAGTTGAAACAGTCCGAAATAATTGAGTGGCGGTGCTAACCAAAAACACCCCCAAATTGACGTGAATGGAGTTGCGATTTTTGCCCTACGTGAGATTTAGTGTTCAAACTTGGTATTTTTGAACTCCTCTCATGTGTAGAAACTCAAAAATGTTCATCTTATTAGCATAAGTTGAAACAGTCCTGAAATAATTGAGTGGCGGTGCTAACCAAAAACACCCCCAAATTGACGTGAATGGAGTTGCGATTTTCGCCCTACGTGAGATTTAGTATTCAAACTTGGTATTTTTGAACTCCTCTCATGTGTAGAAACTTAAAAATGTTCATCTTATTTGTATAAGTTGAAACAGTTCCGAAATAATTGAGTGGCGGTGCTAACCAAAAACACCCCCAAGTTGACGTGAATGGAGTTGCGATTTTCGCCCTACGTGAGATTTAGTATTCAAACTTGGTATTTTTGCACTCCCCTCATGTGTAGAAACTCAAAAATGTTCATCTTATTAGCATAAGTTGAAACAGTCCCGAAATAATTGAGTGGCGGTGCTAACCAAAAACACCCCCAAATTGACGTGAATGGAGTTGCGATTTTCGCCCTACGTGAGATTTAGTGTTCAAACTTGGTATTTTTGAACTCCTCTCATGTGTAGAAACTCGTAAATGTTCATCTTACTAGCATAAGTTGAAACAGTCCCGAAATAATTGAGTGGCGGTGCTAACCAAAAACACCCCCAAGTTGACGTGAATGGAGTTGCGATTTTCGCCCTACGTGGGATTTAGTGTTCAAACTTGGTACTTTTGAACTTCTCTCATGTGTAGAAACTCAAAAATGTTCATCTTATTAGCATAAGTTGAAACAGTCCCGAAATAATTGAGTGGCGGTGCTAACCAAAAACACCCCCAAGTTGACGTGAATGGAGTTGCGATTTTCGCCCTACGTGGGATTTAGTGTTCAAACTTGGTATTTTTGAACTCCTCTCATGTGTAGAAACGTGAATGGAGTTGCGATTTTCGCCCTACGTGAGATTTAGTGTTCAAACTTGGTATTTTTGAACTCCTCTCATGTGTAGAAACTTAAAAATGTTTATCTTATTAGCATAAGTTGAAACAGTCCCGAAATAATTGAGTGGCGGTGCTAACCAAAAACACCCCCAAATTGACGTGAATGGAGTTGCGATTTTTGCCCTACGTGAGATTTAGTGTTCAAACTTGGTATTTTTGAACTCCTCTCATGTGTAGAAACTAAAAAATGTTCATCTTATTAGCATAAGTTGAAACAGTCCCGAAATAATTGAGTGGCGGTGCTAACCAAAAACACCCCCAAGTTGACGTGAATGGAGTTGCGATTTTCGCCCTACGTGGGATTTAGTGTTCAAACTTGGTATTTTTGAACTCCTCTCATGTGTAGAAACTCAAAAATGTTCATCTTATTAGCATAAGTTGAAACAGTCCTGAAATAATTGAGTGGCGGTGCTAACCAAAAACACCCCCAAATTGACGTGAATGGAGTTGCGATTTTCGCCCTACGTGAGATTTAGTATTCAAACTTGGTATTTTTGAACTCCTCCCATGTGTAGAAACTTAAAAATGTTCATCTTATTTGTATAAGTTGAAACAGTCCCGAAATAATTGAGTGGCGGTGCTAACCAAAAACACCCCCAAGTTGACGTGAATGGAGTTGCGATTTTCGCCCTACGTGAGATTTAGTATTCAAACTTGGTATTTTTGAACTCCCCTCATGTGTAGAAACTCAAAAATGTTCATCTTATTAGCATAAGTTGAAACAGTCCCGAAATAATTGAGTGGCGGTGCTAACCAAAAACACCCCCAAATTGACGTGAATGGAGTTGCGATTTTTGCCCTACGTGAGATTTAGTGTTCAAACTTGGTATTTTTGAACTCCTCTCATGTGTAGAAACTCAAAAATGTTCATCTTATTAGCATAAGTTGAAACAGTCCTAAAATAATTGAGTGGCGGTGCTAACCAAAAACACCCCCAAATTGACGTGAATGGAGTCGCGATTTTCGCCCTACGTGAGATTTAGTATTCAAACTTGGTATTTTTGAACTCCTCTCATGTGTAGAAACTTAAAAATGTGCATCTTATTAGCATAAGTTGAAACAGTCCCGAAATAATTGAGTGGCGGTGCTAACCAAAAACACCCCCAAGTTGACGTGAATGGAGTTGCGATTTTTGCCCTACGTGAGATTTAGTGTTCAAACTTGGTATTTTTGAACTCCTCTCATGTGTAGAAACTCAAAAATGTTCATCTTATTAGCATAAGTTGAAACAGTCCTAAAATAATTGAGTGGCGGTGCTAACCAAAAACACCCCCAAATTGACGTGAATGGAGTCGCGATTTTCGCCCTACGTGAGATTTAGTATTCAAACTTGGTATTTTTGAACTCCTCTCATGTGTAGAAACTTAAAAATGTGCATCTTATTAGCATAAGTTGAAACAGTCCCGAAATAATTGAGTGGCGGTGCTAACCAAAAACACCCCCAAGTTGACGTGAATGGAGTTGCGATTTTCGCCCTACGTGAGATTTAGTATTCAAACTTGGTATTTTTGCACTCCCCTCATGTGTAGAAACTCAAAAATGTTCATCTTATTAGCATAAGTTGAAACAGTCCCGAAATAATTGAGTGGCGGTGCTAACCAAAAACACCCCCAAGTTGACGTGAATGGAGTTGCGATTTTCGCCCTACGTGGGATTTAGTGTTCAAACTTGGTATTTTTGAACTCCTCTCATGTGTAGAAACGTGAATGGAGTTGCGATTTTCGCCCTACGTGAGATTTAGTGTTCAAACTTGGTATTTTTGAACTCCTCTCATGTGTAGAAACTTAAAAATGTTTATCTTATTAGCATAAGTTGAAACAGTCCCGAAATAATTGAGTGGCGGTGCTAACCAAAAACACCCCCAAATTGACGTGAATGGAGTTGCGATTTTTGCCCTACGTGAGATTTAGTGTTCAAACTTGGTATTTTTGAACTCCTCTCATGTGTAGAAACTAAAAAATGTTCATCTTATTAGCATAAGTTGAAACAGTCCCGAAATAATTGAGTGGCGGTGCTAACCAAAAACACCCCCAAGTTGACGTGAATGGAGTTGCGATTTTCGCCCTACGTGGGATTTAGTGTTCAAACTTGGTATTTTTGAACTCCTCTCATGTGTAGAAACTCAAAAATGTTCATCTTATTAGCATAAGTTGAAACAGTCCTGAAATAATTGAGTGGCGGTGCTAACCAAAAACACCCCCAAATTGAC
This sequence comes from Litoditis marina, assembly GCA_964036275.1. Classification (NCBI taxonomy): domain Eukaryota; kingdom Metazoa; phylum Nematoda; class Chromadorea; order Rhabditida; family Rhabditidae; genus Litoditis; species Litoditis marina. Next base: position 5,338 of record CAXIWQ010000168.1, read on the forward strand.
GTGAATGGAGTTGCGATTTTCGCCCTACGTGAGATTTAGTATTCAAACTTGGTATTTTTGAACTCCTCCCATGTGTAGAAACTTAAAAATGTTCATCTTATTTGTATAAGTTGAAACAGTCCCGAAATAATTGAGTGGCGGTGCTAACCAAAAACACCCCCAAGTTGACGTGAATGGAGTTGCGATTTTCGCCCTACGTGAGATTTAGTATTCAAACTTGGTATTTTTTAACTCCCCTCATGTGTAGAAACTCAAAAATGTTCATCTTATTAGCATAAGTTGAAACAGTCCCGAAATAATTGAGTGGCGGTGCTAACCAAAAACACCCCCAAATTGACGTGAATGGAGTTGCGATTTTTGCCCTACGTGAGATTTAGTGTTCAAACTTGGTATTTTTGAACTCCTCTCATGTGTAGAAACTCAAAAATGTTCATCTTATTAGCATAAGTTGAAACAGTCCTAAAATAATTGAGTGGCGGTGCTAACCAAAAACACCCCCAAATTGACGTGAATGGAGTCGCGATTTTCGCCCTACGTGAGATTTAGTATTCAAACTTGGTATTTTTGAACTCCTCTCATGTGTAGAAACTTAAAAATGTGCATCTTATTAGCATAAGTTGAAACAGTCCCGAAATAATTGAGTGGCGGTGCTAACCAAAAACACCCCCAAGTTGACGTGAATGGAGTTGCGATTTTCGCCCTACGTGGGATTTAGTGTTCAAACTTGGTATTTTTGAACTCCTCTCATGTGTAGAAACTCAAAAATGTTCATCTTATTAGCATAAGTTGAAACAGTCCTGAAATAATTGAGTGGCGGTGCTAACCAAAAACACCCCCAAATTGACGTGAATGGAGTTGCGATTTTCGCCCTACGTGAGATTTAGTATTCAAACTTGGTATTTTTGAACTCCTCCCATGTGTAGAAACTTAAAAATGTTCATCTTATTTGTATAAGTTGAAACAGTCCCGAAATAATTGAGTGGCGGTGCTAACCAAAAACACCCCCAAGTTGACGTGAATGGAGTTGCGATTTTCGCCCTACGTGAGATTTAGTATTCAAACTTGGTATTTTTTAACTCCCCTCATGTGTAGAAACTCAAAAATGTTCATCTTATTAGCATAAGTTGAAACAGTCCCGAAATAATTGAGTGGCGGTGCTAACCAAAAACACCCCCAAATTGACGTGAATGGAGTTGCGATTTTTGCCCTACGTGAGATTTAGTGTTCAAACTTGGTATTTTTGAACTCCTCTCATGTGTAGAAACTCAAAAATGTTCATCTTATTAGCATAAGTTGAAACAGTCCTAAAATAATTGAGTGGCGGTGCTAACCAAAAACACCCCCAAATTGACGTGAATGGAGTCGCGATTTTCGCCCTACGTGAGATTTAGTATTCAAACTTGGTATTTTTGAACTCCTCTCATGTGTAGAAACTTAAAAATGTGCATCTTATTAGCATAAGTTGAAACAGTCCCGAAATAATTGAGTGGCGGTGCTAACCAAAAACACCCCCAAGTTGACGTGAATGGAGTTGCGATTTTTGCCCTACGTGAGATTTAGTGTTCAAACTTGGTATTTTTGAACTCCTCTCATGTGTAGAAACTCAAAAATGTTCATCTTATTAGCATAAGTTGAAACAGTCCTAAAATAATTGAGTGGCGGTGCTAACCAAAAACACCCCCAAATTGACGTGAATGGAGTCGCGATTTTCGCCCTACGTGAGATTTAGTATTCAAACTTGGTATTTTTGAACTCCTCTCATGTGTAGAAACTTAAAAATGTGCATCTTATTAGCATAAGTTGAAACAGTCCCGAAATAATTGAGTGGCGGTGCTAACCAAAAACACCCCCAAGTTGACGTGAATGGAGTTGCGATTTTCGCCCTACGTGAGATTTAGTGTTCAAACTTGGTATTTTTGAACTCCTCTCATGTGTAGAAACTCGTAAATGTTCATCTTATTAGCATAAGTTGAAACAGTCCCGAAATAATTGAGTGGCGGTGCTAACCAAAAACACCCCCAAGTTGACGTGAATGGAGTTGCGATTTTCGCCCTACGTGAGATTTAGTGTTCAAACTTGGTATTTTTGAACTCCTCTTATGTGTAGAAACTCAAAAATGTTCATCTTATTAGCATAAGTTGAAACAGTCCCGAAATAATTGAGTGGCGGTGCTAACCAAAAACACCCCCAAGTTGACGTGAATGGAGTTGCGATTTTCGCCCTACGTGGGATTTAGTGTTCAAACTTGGTATTTTTGAACTCCTCTCATGTGTAGAAACGTGAATGGAGTTGCGATTTTCGCCCTACGTGAGATTTAGTGTTCAAACTTGGTATTTTTGAACTCCTCTCATGTGTAGAAACTTAAAAATGTTTATCTTATTAGCATAAGTTGAAACAGTCCCGAAATAATTGAGTGGCGGTGCTAACCAAAAACACCCCCAAGTTGACGTGAATGGAGTTGCGATTTTCGCCCTACGCGAGATTTAGTGTTCAAACTTGGTATTTTTGAACTCCTCTCGTGTGTAGAAACTTAAAAATATTCATATTATTAGCATAAGTTGAAACAGTCCCGAAATAATTGAGTGGCGGTGCTAACCAAAAACACCCCCAAATTGACGTGAATGGAGTTGCGATTTTTGCCCTACGTGAGATTTAGTGTTCAAACTTGGTATTTTTGAACTCCCCTCATGTGTAGAAACTCAAAAATGTTCATCTTATTAGCATAAGTTGAAACCGTCCCGAAATAATTGAGTGGCGGTGCTAGCCAAAAACACCCCCAAATTGACGTGAATGGAGTTGCGATTTTTGCCCTACGTGAGATTTAGTGTTCAAACTTGGCATTTTTGAACTCCTCTCATGTGTAGAAACTCAAAAATTTTCATCTTATTAGCATAAGTTGAAACAGCCCTGAAATAATTGAGTGGCGGTGCTAACCAAAAACACCCCCAAATTGACGTGAATGGAGTTGCGATTTCGCCCTACGTGAGATTTAGTATTCAAACTTGGTATTTTTGAACTCCTCTCATGTGTAGAAACTTAAAAATGTTCATCTTATTTGCATAAGTTGAAACAGTCCCGAAATAATTGAGTGGCCGTGCTAACCAAAAACACCCCCAAGTTGACGTGAATGGAGTTGCGATTTTCGCCCTACGTGAGATTTAGTATTCAAACTTGGTATTTTTGAACTCCTCTCATGTGTAGAAACTTAAAAATGTTCATCTTATTTGTATAAGTTGAAACAGTCCCGAAATAATTGAGTGGCGGTGCTAACCAAAAACACCCCCAAGTTGACGTGAATGGAGTTGCGATTTTCGCCCTACGTGAGATTTAGTGTTCAAACTTGGTATTTTTGAACTCCTCTCATGTGTAGAAACTTAAAAATGTTTATCTTATTAGCATAAGTTGAAACAGTCCCGAAATAATTGAGTGGCGGTGCTAACCAAAAACACCCCCAAGTTGACGTGAATGGAGTTGCGATTTTCGCCCTACGCGAGATTTAGTGTTCAAACTTGGTATTTTTGAACTCCTCTCGTGTGTAGAAACTTAAAAATGTTCATCTTATTAGCATAAGTTGAAACAGTCCCGAAATAATTGAGTGGCGGTGCTAACCAAAAACACCCCCAAATTGACGTGAATGGAGTTGCGATTTTTGCCCTACGTGAGATTTAGTGTTCAAACTTGGTATTTTTGAACTCCCCTCATGTGTAGAAACTCAAAAATGTTCATCTTATTAGCATAAGTTGAAACCGTCCCGAAATAATTGAGTGGCGGTGCTAGCCAAAAACACCCTCAAATTGACGTGAATGGAGTTGCGATTTTTGCCCTACGTGAGATTTAGTGTTCAAACTTGGCATTTTTGAACTCCTCTCATGTGTAGAAACTCAAAAATGTTCATCTTATTAGCATAAGTTGAAACAGTCCTGAAATAATTGAGTGGCGGTGCTAACCAAAAACACCCCCAAATTGACGTGAATGGAGTTGCGATTTTCGCCCTACGTGAGATTTAGTATTCAAACTTGGTATTTTTGAACTCCTCTCATGTGTAGAAACTTAAAAATGTTCATCTTATTTGCATAAGTTGAAACAGTCCCGAAATAATTGAGTGGCCGTGCTAACCAAAAGCACCCCCAAGTTGACGTGAATGGAGTTGCGATTTTCGCCCTACGTGAGATTTAGTATTCAAACTTGGTATTTTTGAACTCCTCTCATGTGTAGAAACTTAAAAATGTTCATCTTATTTGCATAAGTTGAAACAGTCCCGAAATAATTGAGTGGCCGTGCTAACCAAAAACACCCCCAAGTTGACGTGAATGGAGTTGCGATTTTCGCCCTACGTGAGATTTAGTATTCAAACTTGGTATTTTTGAACTCCTCTCGTGTGTAGAAACTTAAAAATGTTCATCTTATTAGCATAAGTTGAAACAGTCCTAAAATAATTGAGTGGCGGTGCTAACCAAAAACACCCCCAAATTGACGTGAATGGAGTCGCGATTTTCGCCCTACGTGAGATTTAGTATTCAAACTTGGTATTTTTGAACTCCCCTCATGTGTAGAAACTTAAAAATGTGCATCTCATTAGCATAAGTTGAAACAGTCCCGAAATAATTGAGTGGCGGTGCTAACCAAAAACACCCCCAAGTTGACGTGAATGGAGTTGCGATTTTTGCCCTACGTGAGATTTAGTGTTCAAACTTGGTATTTTTGAACTCCTCTCATGTGTAGAAACTCAAAAATGTTCATCTTATTAGCATAAGTTGAAACAGTCCTAAAATAATTGAGTGGCGGTGCTAACCAAAAACACCCCCAAATTGACGTGAATGGAGTCGCGATTTTCGCCCTACGTGAGATTTAGTATTCAAACTTGGTATTTTTGAACTCCTCTCATGTGTAGAAACTTAAAAATGTTTATCTTATTAGCATAAGTTGAAACAGTCCCGAAATAATTGAGTGGCCGTGCTAACCAAAAGCACCCCCAAGTTGACGTGAATGGAGTTGCGATTTTCGCCCTACGTGAGATTTAGTATTCAAACTTGGTATTTTTGAACTCCTCTCATGTGTAGAAACTTAAAAATGTTCATCTTATTTGCATAAGTTGAAACAGTCCCGAAATAATTGAGTGGCCGTGCTAACCAAAAACACCCCCAAGTTGACGTGAATGGAGTTGCGATTTTCGCCCTACGTGAGATTTAGTATTCAAACTTGGTATTTTTGAACTCCTCTCATGTGTAGAAACTTAAAAATGTTCATCTTATTTGTATAAGTTGAAACAGTACCGAAATAATTGAGTGGCGGTGCTAACCAAAAACACCCCCAAGTTGACGTGAATGGAGTTGCGATTTTCGCCCTACGTGAGATTTAGTGTTCAAACTTGGTATTTTTGAACTCATCTCATGTGTAGAAACTTAAAAATGTTTATCTTATTAGCATAAGTTGAAACAGTCCCGAAATAATTGAGTGGCGGTGCTAACCAAAAACACCCCCAAGTTGACGTGAATGGAGTTGCGATTTTCGCCCTACGCGAGATTTAGTGTTCAAACTTGGTATTTTTGAACTCCTCTCGTGTGTAGAAACTTAAAAATGTTCATCTTATTAGCATAAGTTGAAACAGTCCTAAAATAATTGAGTGGCGGTGCTAACCAAAAACACCCCCAAATTGACGTGAATGGAGTTGCGATTTTCGCCCTACGTGAGATTTAGTATTCAAACTTGGTATTTTTGAACTCCCCTCATGTGTAGAAACTTAAAAATGTGCATCTTATTAGCATAAGTTGAAACAGTCCCGAAATAATTGAGTGGCGGTGCTAACCAAAAACACCCCCAAGTTGACGTGAATGGAGTTGCGATTTTTGCCCTACGTGAGATTTAGTGTTCAAACTTGGTATTTTTGAACTCCTCTCATGTGTAGAAACTCAAAAATGTTCATCTTATTAGCATAAGTTGAAACAGTCCTAAAATAATTGAGTGGCGGTGCTAACCAAAAACACCCCCAAATTGACGTGAATGGAGTCGCGATTTTCGCCCTACGTGAGATTTAGTATTCAAACTTGGTATTTTTGAACTCCTCTCATGTGTAGAAACTTAAAAATGTTTATCTTATTAGCATAAGTTGAAACAGTCCCGAAATAATTGAGTGGCGGTGCTAACCAAAAACACCCCCAAGTTGACGTGAATGGAGTTTCGATTTTCGCCCTACGCGAGATTTAGTGTTCAAACTTGGTATTTTTGAACTCCTCTCATGTGTAGAAACTTAAAAATGTTTGTCTTATTAGCATAAGTTGAAACAGTCCCGAAATAATTGAGTGGCGGTGCTAACCAAAAACACCCCCAAGTTGACGTGAATGGAGTTGCGATTTTCGCCCTACGCGAGATTTAGTGTTCAAACTTGGTATTGTTGAACTCCTCTCATGTGTAGAAACTTAAAAATGTTTATCTTGTTAGCATAAGTTGAAACAGTCCCGAAATAATTGAGTGGCGGTGCTAACCAAAAACACCCCCAAGTTGACGTGAATGGAGTTGCGATTTTCGCCCTACGCGAGATTTAGTGTTCAAACTTGGTATTTTTGAACTCCTCTCGTGTGTAGAAACTTAAAAATGTTCATCTTATTAGCATAAGTTGAAACAGTCCTAAAATAATTGAGTGGCGGTGCTAACCAAAAACACCCCCAAATTGACGTGAATGGAGTCGCGATTTTCGCCCTACGTGAGATTTAGTATTCAAACTTGGTATTTTTGAACTCCTTTCATGTGTAGAAACTTAAAAATGTGCATCTTATTAGCATAAGTTGAAACAGTCCCGAAATAATTGAGTGGCGGTGCTAACCAAAAACACCCCCAAGTTGACGTGAATGGAGTTGCGATTTTCGCCCTACGTGAGATTTAGTGTTCAAACTTGGTATTTTTGAACTCCTCTCATGTGTAGAAACTTAAAAATGTTTATCTTATTAGCATAAGTTGAAACAGTCCCGAAATAATTGAGTGGCGGTGCTAACCAAAAACACCCCCAAGTTGACGTGAATGGAGTTGCGATTTTCGCCCTACGCGAGATTTAGTGTTCAAACTTGGTATTTTTGAACTCCTCTCGTGTGTAGAAACTTAAAAATGTTCATCTTATTAGCATAAGTTGAAACAGTCCCGAAATAATTGAGTGGCGGTGCTAACCAAAAACACCCCCAAATTGACGTGAATGGAGTTGCGATTTTTGCCCTACGTGAGATTTAGTGTTCAAACTTGGTATTTTTGAACTCCCCTCATGTGTAGAAACTCAAAAATGTTCATCTTATTAGCATAAGTTGAAACCGTCCCGAAATAATTGAGTGGCGGTGCTAGCCAAAAACACCCTCAAATTGACGTGAATGGAGTTGCGATTTTTGCCCTACGTGAGATTTAGTGTTCAAACTTGGCATTTTTGAACTCCTCTCATGTGTAGAAACTCAAAAATGTTCATCTTATTAGCATAAGTTGAAACAGTCCTGAAATAATTGAGTGGCGGTGCTAACCAAAAACACCCCCAAATTGACGTGAATGGAGTTGCGATTTTCGCCCTACGTGAGATTTAGTATTCAAACTTGGTATTTTTGAACTCCTCTCATGTGTAGAAACTTAAAAATGTTCATCTTATTTGCATAAGTTGAAACAGTCCCGAAATAATTGAGTGGCCGTGCTAACCAAAAGCACCCCCAAGTTGACGTGAATGGAGTTGCGATTTTCGCCCTACGTGAGATTTAGTATTCAAACTTGGTATTTTTGAACTCCTCTCATGTGTAGAAACTTAAAAATGTTCATCTTATTTGCATAAGTTGAAACAGTCCCGAAATAATTGAGTGGCCGTGCTAACCAAAAACACCCCCAAGTTGACGTGAATGGAGTTGCGATTTTCGCCCTACGTGAGATTTAGTATTCAAACTTGGTATTTTTGAACTCCTCTCGTGTGTAGAAACTTAAAAATGTTCATCTTATTAGCATAAGTTGAAACAGTCCTAAAATAATTGAGTGGCGGTGCTAACCAAAAACACCCCCAAATTGACGTGAATGGAGTCGCGATTTTCGCCCTACGTGAGATTTAGTATTCAAACTTGGTATTTTTGAACTCCCCTCATGTGTAGAAACTTAAAAATGTGCATCTTATTAGCATAAGTTGAAACAGTCCCGAAATAATTGAGTGGCGGTGCTAACCAAAAACACCCCCAAGTTGACGTGAATGGAGTTGCGATTTTTGCCCTACGTGAGATTTAGTGTTCAAACTTGGTATTTTTGAACTCCTCTCATGTGTAGAAACTCAAAAATGTTCATCTTATTAGCATAAGTTGAAACAGTCCTAAAATAATTGAGTGGCGGTGCTAACCAAAAACACCCCCAAATTGACGTGAATGGAGTCGCGATTTTCGCCCTACGTGAGATTTAGTATTCAAACTTGGTATTTTTGAACTCCTCTCATGTGTAGAAACTTAAAAATGTTTATCTTATTAGCATAAGTTGAAACAGTCCCGAAATAATTGAGTGGCCGTGCTAACCAAAAGCACCCCCAAGTTGACGTGAATGGAGTTGCGATTTTCGCCCTACGTGAGATTTAGTATTCAAACTTGGTATTTTTGAACTCCTCTCATGTGTAGAAACTTAAAAATGTTCATCTTATTTGCATAAGTTGAAACAGTCCCGAAATAATTGAGTGGCCGTGCTAACCAAAAACACCCCCAAGTTGACGTGAATGGAGTTGCGATTTTCGCCCTACGTGAGATTTAGTGTTCAAACTTGGTATTTTTGAACTCCTCTCATGTGTAGAAACTTAAAAATGTTTATCTTATTAGCATAAGTTGAAACAGTCCCGAAATAATTGAGTGGCGGTGCTAACCAAAAACACCCCCAAGTTGACGTGAATGGAGTTGCGATTTTCGCCCTACGTGAGATTTAGTGTTCAAACTTGGTATTTTTGAACTCATCTCATGTGTAGAAACTTAAAAATGTTTATCTTATTAGCATAAGTTGAAACAGTCCCGAAATAATTGAGTGGCGGTGCTAACCAAAAACACCCCCAAGTTGACGTGAATGGAGTTGCGATTTTCGCCCTACGCGAGATTTAGTGTTCAAACTTGGTATTTTTGAACTCCTCTCGTGTGTAGAAACTTAAAAATGTTCATCTTATTAGCATAAGTTGAAACAGTCCTAAAATAATTGAGTGGCGGTGCTAACCAAAAACACCCCCAAATTGACGTGAATGGAGTTGCGATTTTCGCCCTACGTGAGATTTAGTATTCAAACTTGGTATTTTTGAACTCCCCTCATGTGTAGAAACTTAAAAATGTGCATCTTATTAGCATAAGTTGAAACAGTCCCGAAATAATTGAGTGGCGGTGCTAACCAAAAACACCCCCAAGTTGACGTGAATGGAGTTGCGATTTTTGCCCTACGTGAGATTTAGTGTTCAAACTTGGTATTTTTGAACTCCTCTCATGTGTAGAAACTCAAAAATGTTCATCTTATTAGCATAAGTTGAAACAGTCCTAAAATAATTGAGTGGCGGTGCTAACCAAAAACACCCCCAAATTGACGTGAATGGAGTCGCGATTTTCGCCCTACGTGAGATTTAGTATTCAAACTTGGTATTTTTGAACTCCTCTCATGTGTAGAAACTTAAAAATGTTTATCTTATTAGCATAAGTTGAAACAGTCCCGAAATAATTGAGTGGCGGTGCTAACCAAAAACACCCCCAAGTTGACGTGAATGGAGTTTCGATTTTCGCCCTACGCGAGATTTAGTGTTCAAACTTGGTATTTTTGAACTCCTCTCATGTGTAGAAACTTAAAAATGTTTGTCTTATTAGCATAAGTTGAAACAGTCCCGAAATAATTGAGTGGCGGTGCTAACCAAAAACACCCCCAAGTTGACGTGAATGGAGTTGCGATTTTCGCCCTACGCGAGATTTAGTGTTCAAACTTGGTATTTTTGAACTCCTCTCATGTGTAGAAACTTAAAAATGTTTATCTTGTTAGCATAAGTTGAAACAGTCCCGAAATAATTGAGTGGCGGTGCTAACCAAAAACACCCCCAAGTTGACGTGAATGGAGTTGCGATTTTCGCCCTACGTGGGATTTAGTGTTCAAACTTGGTATTTTTGAACTCCTCTCATGTGTAGAAACTCAAAAATGTTCATCTTATTAGCATAAGTTGAAACAGTCCTGAAATAATTGAGTGGCGGTGCTAACCAAAAACACCCCCAAATTGACGTGAATGGAGTTGCGATTTTCGCCCTACGTGAGATTTAGTATTCAAACTTGGTATTTTTGAACTCCTCTCATGTGTAGAAACTTAAAAATGTGCATCTTATTAGCATAAGTTGAAACAGTCCCGAAATAATTGAGTGGCGGTGCTAACCAAAAACACCCCCAAGTTGACGTGAATGGAGTTGCGATTTTTGCCCTACGTGAGATTTAGTGTTCAAACTTGGTATTTTTGAACTCCTCTCATGTGTAGAAACTCAAAAATGTTCATCTTATTAGCATAAGTTGAAACAGTCCTAAAATAATTGAGTGGTGGTGCTAACCAAAAACACCCCCAAATTGACGTGAATGGAGTCGCGATTTTCGCCCTACGTGAGATTTAGTATTCAAACTTGGTATTTTTGAACTCCTCTCATGTGTAGAAACTTAAAAATGTGCATCTTATTAGCATAAGTTGAAACAGTCCCGAAATAATTGAGTGGCGGTGCTAACCAAAAACACCCCCAAATTGACGTGAATGGAGTTGCGATTTTCGCCCTACGTGAGATTTAGTATTCAAACTTGGTATTTTTGAACTCCTCTCATGTGTAGAAACTTAAAAATGTTCATCTTGTTTGTATAAGTTGAAACAGTCCCGAAATAATTGAGTGGCGGTGCTAACCAAAAACACCCCCAAGTTGACGTGAATGGAGTTGCGATTTTTGCCCTACGTGAGATTTAGTGTTCAAACTTGGTATTTTTGAACTCCTCTCATGTGTAGAAACTAAAAAATGTTCATCTTATTAGCATAAGTTGAAACAGTCCCGAAATAATTGAGTGGCGGTGCTAACCAAAAACACCCCCAAGTTGACGTGAATGGAGTTGCGATTTTCGCCCTACGTGGGATTTAGTGTTCAAACTTGGTATTTTTGAACTCCTCTCATGTGTAGAAACTCAAAAATGTTCATCTTATTAGCATAAGTTGAAACAGTCCTGAAATAATTGAGTGGCGGTGCTAACCAAAAACACCCCCAAATTGACGTGAATGGAGTTGCGATTTTTGCCCTACGTGAGATTTAGTGTTCAAACTTGGTATTTTTGAACTCCTCTCATGTGTAGAAACTCAAAAATGTTCATCTTATTAGCATAAGTTGAAACAGTCCTAAAATAATTGAGTGGCGGTGCTAACCAAAAACACCCCCAAATTGACGTGAATGGAGTCGCGATTTTCGCCCTACGTGAGATTTAGTATTCAAACTTGGTATTTTTGAACTCCTCTCATGTGTAGAAACTTAAAAATGTGCATCTTATTAGCATAAGTTGAAACAGTCCCGAAATAATTGAGTGGCGGTGCTAACCAAAAACACCCCCAAGTTGACGTGAATGGAGTTGCGATTTTTGCCCTACGTGAGATTTAGTGTTCAAACTTGGTATTTTTGAACTCCTCTCATGTGTAGAAACTCAAAAATGTTCATCTTATTAGCATAAGTTGAAACAGTCCTAAAATAATTGAGTGGCGGTGCTAACCAAAAACACCCCCAAATTGACGTGAATGGAGTCGCGATTTTCGCCCTACGTGAGATTTAGTATTCAAACTTGGTATTTTTGAACTCCTCTCATGTGTAGAAACTTAAAAATGTGCATCTTATTAGCATAAGTTGAAACAGTCCCGAAATAATTGAGTGGCGGTGCTAACCAAAACACCCCCAAGTTGACGTGAATGGAGTTGCGATTTTCGCCCTACGTGAGATTTAGTGTTCAAACTTGGTATTTTTGAACTCCTCTCATGTGTAGAAACTCGTAAATGTTCATCTTATTAGCATAAGTTGAAACAGTCCCGAAATAATTGAGTGGCGGTGCTAACCAAAAACACCCCCAAGTTGACGTGAATGGAGTTGCGATTTTCGCCCTACGTGGGATTTAGTGTTCAAACTTGGTATTTTTGAACTTCTCTCATGTGTAGAAACTTAAAAATGTTCATCTTATTTGTATAAGTTGAAACAGTCCCGAAATGATTGAGTGGCCGTGCTAACCAAAAACACTCCCAAATTGACGTGAATGGAGTTGCGATCTTTGCCCTACGTGAGATTTAGTGTTCAAACTTGGTATTTTTGAACTCCTCTCATGTGTAGAAACTCAAAAATGTTCATCTTATTAGCATAAGTTGAAACAGTCCCGAAATAATTGAGTGGCGGTGCTAACCAAAAACACCCCCAAGTTGACGTGAATGGAGTTGCGATTTTCGCCCTACGTGGGATTTAGTGTTCAAACTTGGTATTTTTGAACTCCTCTCATGTGTAGAAACGTGAATGGAGTTGCGATTTTCGCCCTACGTGAGATTTAGTGTTCAAACTTGGTATTTTTGAACTCCTCTCATGTGTAGAAACTTAAAAATGTTTATCTTATTAGCATAAGTTGAAACAGTCCCGAAATAATTGAGTGGCGGTGCTAACCAAAAACACCCCCAAGTTGACGTGAATGGAGTTGCGATTTTCGCCCTACGCGAGATTTAGTGTTCAAACTTGGTATTTTTGAACTCCTCTCGTGTGTAGAAACTTAAAAATGTTCATCTTATTAGCATAAGTTGAAACAGTCCCGAAATAATTGAGTGGCGGTGCTAACCAAAAACACCCCCAAATTGACGTGAATGGAGTTGCGATTTTTGCCCTACGTGAGATTTAGTGTTCAAACTTGGTATTTTTGAACTCCCCTCATGTGTAGAAACTCAAAAATGTTCATCTTATTAGCATAAGTTGAAACAGTCCCGAAATAATTGAGTGGCGGTGCTAGCCAAAAACACCCCCAAATTGACGTGAATGGAGTTGCGATTTTTGCCCTACGTGAGATTTAGTGTTCAAACTTGGTATTTTTGAACTCCCCTCATGTGTAGACACTTAAAAATGTTCATCTTATTAGCATATGTTGAAACCGTCCCGAAATAATTGAGTGGCGGTGCTAGCCAAAAACACCCCCAAATTGACGTGAATGGAGTTGCGATTTTTGCCCTACGTGAGATTTAGTGTTCAAACTTGGCATTTTTGAACTCCTCTCATGTGTAGAAACTCAAAAATGTTCATCTTATTAGCATAAGTTGAAACAGTCCTGAAATAATTGAGTGGCGGTGCTAACCAAAAACACCCCCAAATTGACGTGAATGGAGTTGCGATTTCGCCCTACGTGAGATTTAGTATTCAAACTTGGTATTTTTGAACTCCTCTCATGTGTAGAAACTTAAAAATGTTCATCTTATTTGCATAAGTTGAAACAGTCCCGAAATAATTGAGTGGCCGTGCTAACCAAAAACACCCCCAAGTTGACGTGAATGGAGTTGCGATTTTCGCCCTACGTGAGATTTAGTATTCAAACTTGGTATTTTTGAACTCCTCTCATGTGTAGAAACTTAAAAATGTTCATCTTATTTGTATAAGTTGAAACAGTCCCGAAATAATTGAGTGGCGGTGCTAACCAAAAACACCCCCAAGTTGACGTGAATGGAGTTGCGATTTTCGCCCTACGCGAGATTTAGTGTTCAAACTTGGTATTTTTGAACTCCTCTCGTGTGTAGAAACTTAAAAATGTTCATCTTATTAGCATAAGTTGAAACAGTCCCGAAATAATTGAGTGGCGGTGCTAACCAAAAACACCCCCAAATTGACGTGAATGGAGTTGCGATTTTTGCCCTACGTGAGATTTAGTGTTCAAACTTGGTATTTTTGAACTCCCCTCATGTGTAGAAACTCAAAAATGTTCATCTTATTAGCATAAGTTGAAACAGTCCCGAAATAATTGAGTGGCGGTGCTAGCCAAAAACACCCCCAAATTGACGTGAATGGAGTTGCGATTTTTGCCCTACGTGAGATTTAGTGTTCAAACTTGGTATTTTTGAACTCCCCTCATGTGTAGAAACTTAAAAATGTTCATCTTATTAGCATAAGTTGAAACCGTCCCGAAATAAATTGAGTGGCGGTGCTAGCCAAAAACACCCCCAAATTGACGTGAATGGAGTTGCGATTTTTGCCCTACGTGAGATTTAGTGTTCAAACTTGGCATTTTTGAACTCCTCTCATGTGTAGAAACTCAAAAATGTTCATCTTATTAGCATAAGTTGAAACAGTCCTGAAATAATTGAGTGGCGGTGCTAACCAAAAACACCCCCAAATTGACGTGAATGGAGTTGCGATTTCGCCCTACGTGAGATTTAGTATTCAAACTTGGTATTTTTGAACTCCTCTCATGTGTAGAAACTTAAAAATGTTCATCTTATTTGCATAAGTTGAAACAGTCCCGAAATAATTGAGTGGCCGTGCTAACCAAAAACACCCCCAAGTTGACGTGAATGGAGTTGCGATTTTCGCCCTACGTGAGATTTAGTATTCAAACTTGGTATTTTTGAACTCCTCTCATGTGTAGAAACTTAAAAATGTTCATCTTATTTGTATAAGTTGAAACAGTCCCGAAATAATTGAGTGGCGGTGCTAACCAAAAACACCCCCAAGTTGACGTGAATGGAGTTGCGATTTTCGCCCTACGTGAGATTTAGTGTTCAAACTTGGTATTTTTGAACTCCTCTCATGTGTAGAAACTTAAAAATGTTTATCTTATTAGCATAAGTTGAAACAGTCCCGAAATAATTGAGTGGCGGTGCTAACCAAAAACACCCCAAGTTGACGTGAATGGAGTTGCGATTTTCGCCCTACGCGAGATTTAGTGTTCAAACTTGGTATTTTTGAACTCCTCTCGTGTGTAGAAACTTAAAAATGTTCTTCTTATTAGCATAAGTTGAAACAGTCCCGAAATAATTGAGTGGCGGTGCTAACCAAAAACACCCCCAAATTGACGTGAATGGAGTTGCGATTTTTTGCCCTACGTGAGATTTAGTGTTCAAACTTGGTATTTTTGAACTCCCCTCATGTGTAGAAACTCAAAAATGTTCATCTTATTAGCATAAGTTGAAACCGTCCCGAAATAATTGAGTGGCGGTGCTAGCCAAAAACACCCCCAAATTGACGTGAATGGAGTTGCGATTTTTGCCCTACGTGAGATTTAGTGTTCAAACTTGGCATTTTTGAACTCCTCTTATGTGTAGAAACTCAAAAATGTTCATCTTATTAGCATAAGTTGAAACAGTCCCGAAATAATTGAGTGGCGGTGCTAACCAAAAACACCCCCAAGTTGACGTGAATGGAGTTGCGATTTTTGCCCTACGTGAGATTTAGTGTTCAAACTTGGCATTTTTGAACTCCTCTTATGTGTAGAAACTCAAAAATGTTCATCTTATTAGCATAAGTTGAAACAGTCCTGAAATAATTGAGTGGCGGTGCTAACCAAAAACACCCCCAAATTGACGTGAATGGAGTTGCGATTTTTGCCCTACGTGAGATTTAGTGTTCAAACTTGGCATTTTTGAACTCCTCTTATGTGTAGAAACTCAAAAATGTTCATCTTATTAGCATAAGTTGAAACAGTCCTGAAATAATTGAGTGGCGGTGCTAACCAAAAACACCCCCAAATTGACGTGAATGGAGTTGCGATTTTCGCCCTACGTGAGATTTAGTATTCAAACTTGGTATTTTTGAACTCCTCTCATGTGTAGAAACTTAAAAATGTTCATCTTATTTGCATAATTTGAAACAGTCCCGAAATAATTGAGTGGCCGTGCTAACCAAAAACACCCCCAAGTTGACGTGAATGGAGTTGCGATTTTCGCCCTACGTGAGATTTAGTATTCAAACTTGGTATTTTTGAACTCCTCTCATGTGTAGAAACTTAAAAATGTTCATCTTATTTGTATAAGTTGAAACAGTCCCGAAATAATTGAGTGGCGGTGCTAACCAAAAACACCCCCAAGTTGACGTGAATGGAGTTGCGATTTTCGCCCTACGTGAGATTTAGTGTTCAAACTTGGTATTTTTGAACTCCTCTCATGTGTAGAAACTTAAAAATGTTTATCTTATTAGCATAAGTTGAAACAGTCCCGAAATAATTGAGTGGCGGTGCTAACCAAAAACACCCCCAAGTTGACGTGAATGGAGTTGCGATTTTCGCCCTACGCGAGATTTAGTGTTCAAACTTGGTATTTTTGAACTCCTCTCGTGTGTAGAAACTTAAAAATGTTCTTCTTATTAGCATAAGTTGAAACAGTCCCGAAATAATTGAGTGGCGGTGCTAACCAAAAACACCCCCAAATTGACGTGAATGGAGTTGCGATTTTTGCCCTACGTGAGATTTAGTGTTCAAACTTGGTATTTTTGAACTCCTCTCATGTGTAGAAACTTAAAAATGTTCATCTTATTTGCATAAATTGAAACAGTCCCGAAATAATTGAGTGGCCGTGCTAACCAAAAACACCCCCAAATTGACGTGAATGGAGTTGCGATTTTTGCCCTACGTGAGATTTAGTGTTCAAACTTGGCATTTTTGAACTCCTCTTATGTGTAGAAACTCAAAAATGTTCATCTTATTAGCATAAGTTGAAACAGTCCTGAAATAATTGAGTGGCGGTGCTAACCAAAAACACCCCCAAATTGACGTGAATGGAGTTGCGATTTTCGCCCTACGTGAGATTTAGTATTCAAACTTGGTATTTTTGAACTCCTCTCATGTGTAGAAACTTAAAAATGTTCATCTTATTTGCATAAATTGAAACAGTCCCGAAATAATTGAGTGGCCGTGCTAACCAAAAACACCCCCAAGTTGACGTGAATGGAGTTGCGATTTTCGCCCTACGTGAGATTTAGTATTCAAACTTGGTATTTTTGAACTCCTCTCATGTGTAGAAACTTAAAAATGTTCATCTTATTTGCATAAGTTGAAACAGTCCCGAAATAATTGAGTGGCCGTGCTAACCAAAAACACCCCCAAGTTGACGTGAATGGAGTTGCGATTTTCGCCCTACGTGAGATTTAGTGTTCAAACTTGGTATTTTTGAACTCCTCTCATGTGTAGAAACTTAAAAATGTTCATCTTATTTGCATAAGTTGAAACAGTCCCGAAATAATTGAGTGGCCGTGCTAACCAAAAACACCCCCAAGTTGACGTGAATGGAGTTGCGATTTTCGCCCTACGTGAGATTTAGTATTCAAACTTGGTATTTTTGAACTCCTCTCGTGTGTAGAAACTTAAAAATGTTCATCTTATTTGTATAAGTTGAAACAGTCCCGAAATAATTGAGTGGCGGTGCTAACCAAAAACACCCCCAAGTTGACGTGAATGGAGTTGCGATTTTCGCCCTACGTGAGATTTAGTGTTCAAACTTGGTATTTTTGAACTTCTCTCATGTGTAGAAACTTAAAAATGTTTATCTTATTAGCATAAGTTGAAACAGTCCCGAAATAATTGAGTGGCGGTGCTAACCAAAAACACCCCCAAGTTGACGTGAATGGAGTTGCGATTTTCGCCCTACGCGAGATTTAGTGTTCAAACTTGGTATTTTTGAACTCCTCTCGTGTGTAGAAACTTAAAAATGTTCATCTTATTAGCATAAGTTGAAACAGTCCTAAAATAATTGAGTGGCGGTGCTAACCAAAAACACCCCCAAATTGACGTGAATGGAGTCGCGATTTTCGCCCTACGTGAGATTTAGTATTCAAACTTGGTATTTTTGAACTCCTCTCATGTGTAAAAACTTAAAAATGTGCATCTTATTAGCATAAGTTGAAACAGTCCTAAAATAATTGAGTGGCGGTGCTAACCAAAAACACCCCCAAGTTGACGTGAATGGAGTTGCGATTTTCGCCCTACGTGAGATTTAGTGTTCAAACTTGGTATTTTTGAACTCCTCTCATGTGTAGAAACTCGTAAATGTTCATCTTATTAGCATAAGTTGAAACAGTCCCGAAATAATTGAGTGGCGGTGCTAACCAAAAACACCCCCAAGTTGACGTGAATGGAGTTGCGATTTTCGCCCTACGTGGGATTTAGTGTTCAAACTTGGTATTTTTGAACTTCTCTCATGTGTAGAAACTTAAAAATGTTCATCTTATTTGTATAAGTTGAAACAGTCCCGAAATAATTGAGTGGCGGTGCTAACCAAAAACACCCCCAAGTTGACGTGAATGGAGTTGCGATTTTCGCCCTACGTGAGATTTAGTGTTCAAACTTGGTATTTTTGAACTTCTCTCATGTGTAGAAACTTAAAAATGTTTATCTTATTAGCATAAGTTGAAACAGTCCCGAAATAATTGAGTGGCGGTGCTAACCAAAAACACCCCCAAGTTGACGTGAATGGAGTTGCGATTTTCGCCCTACGTGGGATTTAGTGTTCAAACTTGGTATTTTTGAACTTCTCTCATGTGTAGAAACTTAAAAATGTTCATCTTATTTGTATAAGTTGAAACAGTCCCGAAATAATTGAGTGGCGGTGCTAACCAAAAACACCCCCAAGTTGACGTGAATGGAGTTGCGATTTTCGCCCTACGTGAGATTTAGTGTTCAAACTTGGTATTTTTGAACTTCTCTCATGTGTAGAAACTTAAAAATGTTTATCTTATTAGCATAAGTTGAAACAGTCCCGAAATAATTGAGTGGCGGTGCTAACCAAAAACACCCCCAAGTTGACGTGAATGGAGTTGCGATTTTCGCCCTACGCGAGATTTAGTGTTCAAACTTGGTATTTTTGAACTCCTCTCATGTGTAAAAACTTAAAAATGTGCATCTTATTAGCATAAGTTGAAACAGTCCTAAAATAATTGAGTGGCGGTGCTAACCAAAAACACCCCCAAGTTGACGTGAATGGAGTTGCGATTTTCGCCCTACGTGAGATTTAGTGTTCAAACTTGGTATTTTTGAACTCCTCTCATGTGTAGAAACTCGTAAATGTTCATCTTATTAGCATAAGTTGAAACAGTCCCGAAATAATTGAGTGGCCGTGCTAACCAAAAACACTCCCAAATTGACGTGAATGGAGTTGCGATTTTCGCCCTACGTGGGATTTAGTGTTCAAACTTGGTATTTTTGAACTTCTCTCATGTGTAGAAACTTAAAAATGTTCATCTTATTTGTATAAGTTGAAACAGTCCCGAAATGATTGAGTGGCCGTGCTAACCAAAAACACCCCCAAGTTGACGTGAATGGAGTTGCGATCTTTGCCCTACGTGAGATTTAGTGTTCAAACTTGGTATTTTTGAACTCCTCTCATGTGTAGAAACTCAAAAATGTTCATCTTATTAGCATAAGTTGAAACAGTCCCGAAATAATTGAGTGGCGGTGCTAACCAAAAACACCCCCAAGTTGACGTGAATGGAGTTGCGATTTTCGCCCTACGTGGGATTTAGTGTTCAAACTTGGTATTTTTGAACTCCTCTCATGTGTAGAAACGTGAATGGAGTTGCGATTTTCGCCCTACGTGAGATTTAGTGTTCAAACTTGGTATTTTTGAACTTCTCTCATGTGTAGAAACTTAAAAATGTTTATCTTATTAGCATAAGTTGAAACAGTCCCGAAATAATTGAGTGGCGGTGCTAACCAAAAACACCCCCAAGTTGACGTGAATGGAGTTGCGATTTTCGCCCTACGCGAGATTTAGTGTTCAAACTTGGTATTTTTGAACTCCTCTCGTGTGTAGAAACTTAAAAATGTTCATCTTATTAGCATAAGTTGAAACAGTCCCGAAATAATTGAGTGGCGGTGCTAACCAAAAACACCCCCAAATTGACGTGAATGGAGTTGCGATTTTTGCCCTACGTGAGATTTAGTGTTCAAACTTGGTATTTTTGAACTCCCCTCATGTGTAGAAACTCAAAAATGTTCATCTTATTAGCATAAGTTGAAACCGTCCCGAAATAATTGAGTGGCGGTGCTAGCCAAAAACACCCCCAAATTGACGTGAATGGAGTTGCGATTTTTGCCCTACGTGAGATTTAGTGTTCAAACTTGGCATTTTTGAACTCCTCTCATGTGTAGAAACTCAAAAATGTTCATCTTATTAGCATAAGTTAAAACAGTCCTGAAATAATTGAGTGGCGGTGCTAACCAAAAACACCCCCAAATTGACGTGAATGGAGTTGCGATTTCGCCCTACGTGAGATTTAGTATTCAAACTTGGTATTTTTGAACTCCTCTCATGTGTAGAAACTTAAAAATGTTCATCTTATTTGCATAAGTTGAAACAGTCCCGAAATAATTGAGTGGCCGTGCTAACCAAAAACACCCCCAAGTTGACGTGAATGGAGTTGCGATTTTCGCCCTACGTGAGATTTAGTATTCAAACTTGGTATTTTTGAACTCCTCTCATGTGTAGAAACTTAAAAATGTTCATCTTATTTGTATAAGTTGAAACAGTCCCGAAATAATTGAGTGGCGGTGCTAACCAAAAACACCCCCAAGTTGACGTGAATGGAGTTGCGATTTTCGCCCTACGTGAGATTTAGTGTTCAAACTTGGTATTTTTGAACTCCTCTCATGTGTAGAAACTTAAAAATGTTTATCTTATTAGCATAAGTTGAAACAGTCCCGAAATAATTGAGTGGCGGTGCTAACCAAAAACACCCCCAAGTTGACGTGAATGGAGTTGCGATTTTCGCCCTACGCGAGATTTAGTGTTCAAACTTGGTATTTTTGAACTCCTCTCGTGTGTAGAAACTTAAAAATGTTCATCTTATTAGCATAAGTTGAAACAGTCCCGAAATAATTGAGTGGCGGTGCTAACCAAAAACACCCCCAAATTGACGTGAATGGAGTTGCGATTTTTGCCCTACGTGAGATTTAGTGTTCAAACTTGGTATTTTTGAACTCCTCTCGTGTGTAGAAACTTAAAAATGTTCATCTTATTAGCATAAG
This sequence comes from Litoditis marina, assembly GCA_964036275.1. Classification (NCBI taxonomy): domain Eukaryota; kingdom Metazoa; phylum Nematoda; class Chromadorea; order Rhabditida; family Rhabditidae; genus Litoditis; species Litoditis marina. The sequence continues at coordinate 26,308 of CAXIWQ010000168.1, forward strand.
TTGAAACAGTCCCGAAATAATTGAGTGGCGGTGCTAACCAAAAACACCCCCAAATTGACGTGAATGGAGTTGCGATTTTTGCCCTACGTGAGATTTAGTGTTCAAACTTGGTATTTTTGAACTCCCCTCATGTGTAGAAACTCAAAAATGTTCATCTTATTAGCATAAGTTGAAACCGTTCCGAAATAATTGAGTGGCGGTGCTAGCCAAAAACACCCCCAAATTGACGTGAATGGAGTTGCGATTTTTGCCCTACGTGAGATTTAGTGTTCAAACTTGGTATTTTTGAACTCCTCTCGTGTGTAGAAACTTAAAAATGTTCATCTTATTAGCATAAGTTGAAACAGTCCTAAAATAATTGAGTGGCGGTGCTAACCAAAAACACCCCCAAATTGACGTGAATGGAGTTGCGATTTTCGCCCTACGCGAGATTTAGTGTTCAAACTTGGTATTTTTGAACTCCTCTCGTGTGTAGAAACTTAAAAATGTTCTTCTTATTAGCATAAGTTGAAACAGTCCCGAAATAATTGAGTGGCGGTGCTAACCAAAAACACCCCCAAATTGACGTGAATGGAGTTGCGATTTTTGCCCTACGTGAGATTTAGTGTTCAAACTTGGTATTTTTGAACTCCCCTCATGTGTAGAAACTCAAAAATGTTCATCTTATTAGCATAAGTTGAAACCGTCCCGAAATAATTGAGTGGCGGTGCTAGCCAAAAACACCCCCAAATTGACGTGAATGGAGTTGCGATTTTTGCCCTACGTGAGATTTAGTGTTCAAACTTGGCATTTTTGAACTCCTCTCATGTGTAGAAACTCAAAAATGTTCATCTTATTAGCATAAGTTAAAACAGTCCTGAAATAATTGAGTGGCGGTGCTAACCAAAAACACCCCCAAATTGACGTGAATGGAGTTGCGATTTCGCCCTACGTGAGATTTAGTATTCAAACTTGGTATTTTTGAACTCCTCTCATGTGTAGAAACTTAAAAATGTTCATCTTATTTGCATAAGTTGAAACAGTCCCGAAATAATTGAGTGGCCGTGCTAACCAAAAACACCCCCAAGTTGACGTGAATGGAGTTGCGATTTTCGCCCTACGCGAGATTTAGTGTTCAAACTTGGTATTTTTGAACTCCTCTCGTGTGTAGAAACTTAAAAATGTTCATCTTATTAGCATAAGTTGAAACAGTCCCGAAATAATTGAGTGGCGGTGCTAACCAAAAACACCCCCAAATTGACGTGAATGGAGTTGCGATTTTTGCCCTACGTGAGATTTAGTGTTCAAACTTGGTATTTTTGAACTCCCCTCATGTGTAGAAACTCAAAAATGTTCATCTTATTAGCATAAGTTGAAACCGTTCCGAAATAATTGAGTGGCGGTGCTAGCCAAAAACACCCCCAAATTGACGTGAATGGAGTTGCGATTTTTGCCCTACGTGAGATTTAGTGTTCAAACTTGGTATTTTTGAACTCCTCTCGTGTGTAGAAACTTAAAAATGTTCATCTTATTAGCATAAGTTGAAACAGTCCTAAAATAATTGAGTGGCGGTGCTAACCAAAAACACCCCCAAATTGACGTGAATGGAGTTGCGATTTTCGCCCTACGCGAGATTTAGTGTTCAAACTTGGTATTTTTGAACTCCTCTCGTGTGTAGAAACTTAAAAATGTTCTTCTTATTAGCATAAGTTGAAACAGTCCCGAAATAATTGAGTGGCGGTGCTAACCAAAAACACCCCCAAATTGACGTGAATGGAGTTGCGATTTTTGCCCTACGTGAGATTTAGTGTTCAAACTTGGTATTTTTGAACTCCCCTCATGTGTAGAAACTCAAAAATGTTCATCTTATTAGCATAAGTTGAAACCGTCCCGAAATAATTGAGTGGCGGTGCTAGCCAAAAACACCCCCAAATTGACGTGAATGGAGTTGCGATTTTTGCCCTACGTGAGATTTAGTGTTCAAACTTGGCATTTTTGAACTCCTCTCATGTGTAGAAACTCAAAAATGTTCATCTTATTAGCATAAGTTAAAACAGTCCTGAAATAATTGAGTGGCGGTGCTAACCAAAAACACCCCCAAATTGACGTGAATGGAGTTGCGATTTCGCCCTACGTGAGATTTAGTATTCAAACTTGGTATTTTTGAACTCCTCTCATGTGTAGAAACTTAAAAATGTTCATCTTATTTGCATAAGTTGAAACAGTCCCGAAATAATTGAGTGGCCGTGCTAACCAAAAACACCCCCAAGTTGACGTGAATGGAGTTGCGATTTTCGCCCTACGTGAGATTTAGTATTCAAACTTGGTATTTTTGAACTCCTCTCATGTGTAGAAACTTAAAAATGTTCATCTTATTTGTATAAGTTGAAACAGTCCCGAAATAATTGAGTGGCGGTGCTAACCAAAAACACCCCCAAGTTGACGTGAATGGAGTTGCGATTTTCGCCCTACGTGAGATTTAGTGTTCAAACTTGGTATTTTTGAACTCCTCTCATGTGTAGAAACTTAAAAATGTTTATCTTATTAGCATAAGTTGAAACAGTCCCGAAATAATTGAGTGGCGGTGCTAACCAAAAACACCCCCAAGTTGACGTGAATGGAGTTGCGATTTTCGCCCTACGCGAGATTTAGTGTTCAAACTTGGTATTTTTGAACTCCTCTCGTGTGTAGAAACTTAAAAATGTTCATCTTATTAGCATAAGTTGAAACAGTCCCGAAATAATTGAGTGGCGGTGCTAACCAAAAACACCCCCAAATTGACGTGAATGGAGTTGCGATTTTTGCCCTACGTGAGATTTAGTGTTCAAACTTGGTATTTTTGAACTCCCCTCATGTGTAGAAACTCAAAAATGTTCATCTTATTAGCATAAGTTGAAACCGTTCCGAAATAATTGAGTGGCGGTGCTAGCCAAAAACACCCCCAAATTGACGTGAATGGAGTTGCGATTTTTGCCCTACGTGAGATTTAGTGTTCAAACTTGGCATTTTTGAACTCCTCTCATGTGTAGAAACTCAAAAATGTTCATCTTATTAGCATAAGTTGAAACAGTCCTGAAATAATTGAGTGGCGGTGCTAACCAAAAACACCCCCAAATTGACGTGAATGGAGTTGCGATTTTCGCCCTACGTGAGATTTAGTATTCAAACTTGGTATTTTTGAACTCCTCTCATGTGTAGAAACTTAAAAATGTTCATCTTATTTGCATAAGTTGAAACAGTCCCGAAATAATTGAGTGGCCGTGCTAACCAAAAACACCCCCAAGTTGACGTGAATGGAGTTGCGATTTTCGCCCTACGTGAGATTTAGTATTCAAACTTGGTATTTTTGAACTCCTCTCATGTGTAGAAACTTAAAAATGTTCATCTTATTTGCATAAGTTGAAACAGTCCCGAAATAATTGAGTGGCCGTGCTAACCAAAAACACCCCCAAGTTGACGTGAATGGAGTTGCGATTTTCGCCCTACGTGAGATTTAGTATTCAAACTTGGTATTTTTGAACTCCTCTCATGTGTAGAAACTTAAAAATGTTCATCTTATTTGTATAAGTTGAAACAGTCCCGAAATAATTGAGTGGCGGTGCTAACCAAAAACACCCCCAAGTTGACGTGAATGGAGTTGCGATTTTCGCCCTACGTGAGATTTAGTGTTCAAACTTGGTATTTTTGAACTCCTCTCATGTGTAGAAACTTAAAAATGTGTATCTTATTAGCATAAGTTGAAACAGTCCCGAAATAATTGAGTGGCGGTGCTAACCAAAAACACCCCCAAGTTGACGTGAATGGAGTTGCGATTTTCGCCCTACGCGAGATTTAGTGTTCAAACTTGGTATTTTTGAACTCCTCTCGTGTGTAGAAACTTAAAAATGTTCATCTTATTAGCATAAGTTGAAACAGTCCCGAAATAATTGAGTGGCGGTGCTAACCAAAAACACCCCCAAATTGACGTGAATGGAGTTGCGATTTTTGCCCTACGTGAGATTTAGTGTTCAAACTTGGTATTTTTGAACTCCCCTCATGTGTAGAAACTCAAAAATGTTCATCTTATTAGCATAAGTTGAAACCGTCCCGAAATAATTGAGTGGCGGTGCTAGCCAAAAACACCCCCAAATTGACGTGAATGGAGTTGCGATTTTTGCCCTACGTGAGATTTAGTGTTCAAACTTGGCATTTTTGAACTCCTCTCATGTGTAGAAACTCAAAAATGTTCATCTTATTAGCATAAGTTGAAACAGTCCTGAAATAATTGAGTGGCGGTGCTAACCAAAAACACCCCCAAATTGACGTGAATGGAGTTGCGATTTTCGCCCTACGTGAGATTTAGTATTCAAACTTGGTATTTTTGAACTCCTCTCATGTGTAGAAACTTAAAATGTTCATCTTATTTGCATAAGTTGAAACAGTCCCGAAATAATTGAGTGGCCGTGCTAACAAAAAACACCCCCAAGTTGACGTGAATGGAGTTGCGATTTTCGCCCTACGTGAGATTTAGTATTCAAACTTGGTATTTTTGAACTCCTCTCATGTGTAGAAACTTAAAAATGTTCATCTTATTTGTATAAGTTGAAACAGTCCCGAAATAATTGAGTGGCGGTGCTAACCAAAAACACCCCCAAGTTGACGTGAATGGAGTTGCGATTTTCGCCCTACGTGAGATTTAGTATTCAAACTTGGTATTTTTGAACTCCTCTCATGTGTAGAAACTTAAAAATGTTCATCTTATTTGCATAAGTTGAAACAGTCCCGAAATAATTGAGTGGCGGTGCTAACCAAAAACACCCCCAAGTTGACGTGAATGGAGTTGCGATTTTCGCCCTACGTGAGATTTAGTATTCAAACTTGGTATTTTTGAACTCCCCTCATGTGTAGAAACTCAAAAATGTTCATCTTATTAGCATAAGTTGAAACAGTCCCGAAATAATTGAGTGGCGGTGCTAACCAAAAACACCCCCAAATTGACGTGAATGGAGTTGCGATTTTTGCCCTACGTGAGATTTAGTGTTCAAACTTGGTATTTTTGAACTCCTCTCATGTGTAGGAACTCAAAAATGTTCATCTTATTAGCATAAGTTGAAACAGTCCCGAAATAATTGAGTGGCCGTGCTAACCAAAAACACCCCCAAGTTGACGTGAATGGAGTTGCGATTTTCGCCCTACGTGAGATTTAGTATTCAAACTTGGTATTTTTGAACTCCTCTCATGTGTAGAAACTTAAAAATGTTCATCTTATTTGTATAAGTTGAAACAGTCCCGAAATAATTGAGTGGCGGTGCTAACCAAAAACACCCCCAAGTTGACGTGAATGGAGTTGCGATTTTCGCCCTACGTGAGATTTAGTGTTCAAACTTGGTATTTTTGAACTCCTCTCATGTGTAGAAACTTAAAAATGTTCATCTTATTAGCATAAGTTGAAACAGTCCCGAAATAATTGAGTGGCGGTGCTAACCAAAAACACCCCCAAGTTGACGTGAATGGAGTTGCGATTTTCGCCCTACGCGAGATTTAGTGTTCAAACTTGGTATTTTTGAACTCCTCTCGTGTGTAGAAACTTAAAAATGTTCATCTTATTAGCATAAGTTGAAACAGTCCCGAAATAATTGAGTGGCGGTGCTAACCAAAAACACCCCCAAATTGACGTGAATGGAGTTGCGATTTTTGCCCTACGTGAGATTTAGTGTTCAAACTTGGTATTTTTGAACTCCCCTCATGTGTAGAAACTCAAAAATGTTCATCTTATTAGCATAAGTTGAAACCGTCCCGAAATAATTGAGTGGCGGTGCTAGCCAAAAACACCCCCAAATTGACGTGAATGGAGTTGCGATTTTTGCCCTACGTAAGATTTAGTGTTCAAACTTGGCATTTTTGAACTCCTCTCATGTGTAGAAACTCAAAAATGTTCATCTTATTAGCATAAGTTGAAGCAGTCCTGAAATAATTGAGTGGCGGTGCTAACCAAAAACACCCCCAAATTGACGTGAATGGAGTTGCGATTTTCGCCCTACGTGAGATTTAGTATTCAAACTTGGTATTTTTGAACTCCTCTCATGTGTAGAAACTTAAAAATGTTCATCTTATTTGCATAAGTTGAAACAGTCCCGAAATAATTGAGTGGCCGTGCTAACAAAAAACACCCCCAAGTTGACGTGAATGGAGTTGCGATTTTCGCCCTACGTGAGATTTAGTATTCAAACTTGGTATTTTGAACTCCTCTCATGTGTAGAAACTTAAAAATGTTCATCTTATTTGTATAAGTTGAAACAGTCCCGAAATAATTGAGTGGCGGTGCTAACCAAAAACACCCCAAGTTGACGTGAATGGAGTTGCGATTTTCGCCCTACGTGAGATTTAGTATTCAAACTTGGTATTTTTGAACTCCTCTCATGTGTAGAAACTTAAAAATGTTCATCTTATTTGCATAAGTTGAAACAGTCCCGAAATAATTGAGTGGCGGTGCTAACCAAAAACACCCCCAAGTTGACGTGAATGGAGTTGCGATTTTCGCCCTACGTGAGATTTAGTATTCAAACTTGGTATTTTTGAACTCCCCTCATGTGTAGAAACTCAAAAATGTTCATCTTATTAGCATAAGTTGAAACAGTCCCGAAATAATTGAGTGGCGGTGCTAACCAAAAACACCCCCAAATTGACGTGAATGGAGTTGCGATTTTTGCCCTACGTGAGATTTAGTGTTCAAACTTGGTATTTTTGAACTCCTCTCATGTGTAGAAACTCAAAAATGTTCATCTTATTAGCATAAGTTGAAACAGTCCCGAAATAATTGAGTGGCCGTGCTAACCAAAAACACCCCCAAGTTGACGTGAATGGAGTTGCGATTTTCGCCCTACGTGAGATTTAGTATTCAAACTTGGTATTTTTGAACTCCTCTCATGTGTAGAAACTTAAAAATGTTCATCTTATTTGTATAAGTTGAAACAGTCCCGAAATAATTGAGTGGCGGTGCTAACCAAAAACACCCCCAAGTTGACGTGAATGGAGTTGCGATTTTCGCCCTACGTGAGATTTAGTGTTCAAACTTGGTATTTTTGAACTCCTCTCATGTGTAGAAACTTAAAAATGTTTATCTTATTAGCATAAGTTGAAACAGTCCCGAAATAATTGAGTGGCGGTGCTAACCAAAAACACCCCCAAGTTGACGTGAATGGAGTTGCGATTTTCGCCCTACGCGAGATTTAGGGTTCAAACTTGGTATTTTTGAACTCCTCTCGTGTGTAGAAACTTAAAAATGTTCATCTTATTAGCATAAGTTGAAACAGTCCCGAAATAATTGAGTGGCGGTGCTAACCAAAAACACCCCCAAATTGACGTGAATGGAGTTGCGATTTTTGCCCTACGTGAGATTTAGTGTTCAAACTTGGTATTTTTGAACTCCCTCATGTGTAGAAACTCAAAAATGTTCATCTTATTAGCATAAGTTGAAACCGTCCCGAAATAATTGAGTGGCGGTGCTAGCCAAAAACACCCCCAAATTGACGTGAATGGAGTTGCGATTTTTGCCCTACGTGAGATTTAGTGTTCAAACTTGGCATTTTTGAACTCCTCTCATGTGTAGAAACTCAAAATGTTCATCTTATTAGCATAAGTTGAAACAGTCCTGAAATAATTGAGTGGCGGTGCTAACCAAAAACACCCCCAAATTGACGTGAATGGAGTTGCGATTTTCGCCCTACGTGAGATTTAGTATTCAAACTTGGTATTTTTGAACTCCTCTCATGTGTAGAAACTTAAAAATGTTCATCTTATTTGCATAAGTTGAAACAGTCCCGAAATAATTGAGTGGCCGTGCTAACAAAAAACACCCCCAAGTTGACGTGAATGGAGTTGCGATTTTCGCCCTACGTGAGATTTAGTATTCAAACTTGGTATTTTTGAACTCCTCTCATGTGTAGAAACTTAAAAAGGTTCATCTTATTTGTATAAGTTGAAACAGTCCCGAAATAATTGAGTGGCGGTGCTAACCAAAAACACCCCCAAGTTGACGTGAATGGAGTTGCGATTTTCGCCCTACGTGAGATTTAGTATTCAAACTTGGTATTTTTGAACTCCTCTCATGTGTAGAAACTTAAAAATGTTCATCTTATTTGCATAAGTTGAAACAGTCCCGAAATAATTGAGTGGCGGTGCTAACCAAAAACACCCCCAAGTTGACGTGAATGGAGTTGCGATTTCGCCCTACGTGAGATTTAGTATTCAAACTTGGTATTTTTGAACTCCCCTCATGTGTAGAAACTCAAAATGTTCATCTTATTAGCATAAGTTGAAACAGTCCCGAAATAATTGAGTGGCGGTGCTAACCAAAAACACCCCAAATTGACGTGAATGGAGTTGCGATTTTCGCCCTACGTGAGATTTAGTATTCAAACTTGGTATTTTTGAACTCCTCTCATGTGTAGAAACTTAAAAATGTTCATCTTATTTGTATAAGTTGAAACAGTCCCGAAATAATTGAGTGGCGGTGCTAACCAAAAACACCCCCAAGTTGACGTGAATGGAGTTGCGATTTTCGCCCTACGTGAGATTTAGTGTTCAAACTTGGTATTTTTGAACTCCTCTCATGTGTAGAAACTTAAAAATGTTTTTCTTATTAGCATAAGTTGAAACAGTCCCGAAATAATTGAGTGGCGGTGCTAACCAAAAACACCCCAAGTTGACGTGAATGGAGTTGCGATTTTCGCCCTACGCGAGATTTAGTGTTCAAACTTGGTATTTTTGAACTCCTCTCGTGTGTAGAAACTTAAAAATGTTCATCTTATTAGCATAAGTTGAAACAGTCCCGAAATAATTGAGTGGCGGTGCTAACCAAAAACACCCCCAAATTGACGTGAATGGAGTTGCGATTTTTGCCCTACGTGAGATTTAGTGTTCAAACTTGGTATTTTTGAACTCCTCTCATGTGTAGAAACTCAAAAATGTTCATCTTATTAGCATAAGTTGAAACAGTCCTGAAATAATTGAGTGGCGGTGCTAGCCAAAAACACCCCCAAATTGACGTGAATGGAGTTGCGATTTTTGCCCTACGTGAGATTTAGTGTTCAAACTTGGCATTTTTGAACTCCTCTCATGTGTAGAAACTCAAAAATGTTCATCTTATTAGCATAAGTTGAAACAGTCCTGAAATAATTGAGTGGCGGTGCTAACCAAAAACACCCTCAATTGACGTGAATGGAGTTGCGATTTTCGCCCTACGTGAGATTTAGTATTCAAACTTGGTATTTTTGAACTCCTCTCATGTGTAGAAACTTAAAAATGTTCATCTTATTTGCATAAGTTGAAACAGTCCCGAAATAATTGAGTGGCCGTGCTAACAAAAAACACCCCAAGTTGACGTGAATGGAGTTGCGATTTCGCCCTACGTGAGATTTAGTATTCAAACTTGGTATTTTTGAACTCCTCTCATGTGTAGAAACTTAAAAAGGTTCATCTTATTTGTATAAGTTGAAACAGTCCCGAAATAATTGAGTGGCGGTGCTAACCAAAAACACCCTCAAGTTGACGTGAATGGAGTTGCGATTTTCGCCCTACGTGAGATTTAGTATTCAAACTTGGTATTTTGAACTCCTCTCATGTGTAGAAACTTAAAAATGTTCATCTTATTTGCATAAGTTGAAACAGTCCCGAAATAATTGAGTGGCGGTGCTAACCAAAAACACCCCAAGTTGACGTGAATGGAGTTGCGATTTTCGCCCTACGTGAGATTTAGTATTCAAACTTGGTATTTTTGAACTCCCCTCATGTGTAGAAACTCAAAAATGTTCATCTTATTAGCATAAGTTGAAACAGTCCCGAAATAATTGAGTGGCGGTGCTAACCAAAAACACCCCCAAATTGACGTGAATGGAGTTGCGATTTTTGCCCTACGTGAGATTTAGTGTTCAAACTTGGTATTTTGAACTCCTCACATGTGTAGAAACTCAAAAATATTCATCTTATTAGCATAAGTTGAAACAGTCCGAAATAATTGAGTGGCGGTGCTAACCAAAAACACCCCCAAGTTGACGTGAATGGAGTTGCGATTTTCGCCCTACGTGAGATTTAGTATTCAAACTTGGTATTTTTGAACTCCCCTCATGTGTAGAAACTCAAAAATGTTCATCTTATTAGCATAAGTTGAAACAGTCCCGAAATAATTGAGTGGCGGTGCTAACCAAAAACACCCCCAAATTGACGTGAATGGAGTTGCGATTTTTGCCCTACGTGAGATTTAGTGTTCAAACTTGGTATTTTTGAACTCCTCACATGTGTAGAAACTCAAAAATATTCATCTTATTAGCATAAGTTGAAACAGTCCCGAAATAATTGAGTGGCGGTGCTAACCAAAAACACCCCCAAATTGACGTGAATGGAGTTGCGATTTTTGCCCTACGTGAGATTTAGTGTTCAAACTTGGTATTTTTGAACTCCCCTCATGTGTAGAAACTCAAAATGTTCATCTTATTAGCATAAGTTGAAACCGTCCCGAAATAATTGAGTGGCGGTGCTAGCCAAAAACACCCCCAAATTGACGTGAATGGAGTTGCGATTTTTGCCCTACGTGAGATTTAGTGTTCAAACTTGGCATTTTTGAACTCCTCTCATGTGTAGAAACTCAAAAATGTTCATCTTATTAGCATAAGTTGAAACAGTCCTGAAATAATTGAGTGGCGGTGCTAACCAAAAACACCCCCAAATTGACGTGAATGGAGTTGCGATTTTCGCCCTACGTGAGATTTAGTATTCAAACTTGGTATTTTTGAACTCCTCTCATGTGTAGAAACTTAAAAATGTTCATCTTATTTGCATAAGTTGAAACAGTCCCGAAATAATTGAGTGGCCGTGCTAACAAAAAACACCCCCAAGTTGACGTGAATGGAGTTGCGATTTTCGCCCTACGTGAGATTTAGTATTCAAACTTGGTATTTTTGAACTCCTCTCATGTGTAGAAACTTAAAAAGGTTCATCTTATTTGTATAAGTTGAAACAGTCCCGAAATAATTGAGTGGCGGTGCTAACCAAAAACACCCCCAAGTTGACGTGAATGGAGTTGCGATTTTCGCCCTACGTGAGATTTAGTATTCAAACTTGGTATTGTTGAACTCCTCTCATGTGTAGAAACTTAAAAATGTTCATCTTATTTGCATAAGTTGAAACAGTCCCGAAATAATTGAGTGGCGGTGCTAACCAAAAACACCCCCAAGTTGACGTGAATGGAGTTGCGATTTTCGCCCTACGTGAGATTTAGTATTCAAACTTGGTATTTTTGAACTCCCCTCATGTGTAGAAACTCAAAAATATTCATCTTATTAGCATAAGTTGAAACAGTCCCGAAATAATTGAGTGGCGGTGCTAACCAAAAACACCCCCAAATTGACGTGAATGGAGTTGCGATTTTTGCCCTACGTGAGATTTAGTGTTCAAACTTGGTATTTTTGAACTCCTCTCATGTGTAGAAACTCAAAAATGTTCATCTTATTAGCATAAGTTGAAACAGTCCTGAAATAATTGAGTGGCGGTGCTAACCAAAAACACCCCCAAATTGACGTGAATGGAGTTGCGATTTTCGCCCTACGTGAGATTTAGTATTCAAACTTGGTATTTTTGAACTCCTCTCATGTGTAGAAACTTAAAAATGTTCATCTTATTTGCATAAGTTGAAACAGTCCCGAAATAATTGAGTGGCCGTGCTAACCAAAAACACCCCCAAGTTGACGTGAATGGAGTTGCGATTTTCGCCCTACGTGAGATTTAGTATTCAAACTTGGTATTTGTGAACTCCTCTCATGTGTAGAAACTTAAAAATGTTCATCTTATTTGTATAAGTTGAAACAGTCCCGAAATAATTGAGTGGCGGTGCTAACCAAAAACACCCCCAAGTTGACGTGAATGGAGTTGCGATTTTTGCCCTACGTGATATTTAGTATTCAAACTTGGTATTTTTGAGCTCCTCTCATGTGTAGAAACTTAAAAATGTTCATCTTATTTGCATAAGTTGAAACAGTCCCGAAATAATTGAGTGGCGGTGCTAACCAAAAACACCCCCAAGTTGACGTGAATGGAGTTGAGATTTTCGCCCTACGTGAGATTTAGTATTCAAACTTGGTATTTTTGAACTCCCCTCATGTGTAGAAACTCAAAAATGTTCATCTTATTAGCATAAGTTGAAACAGTCCCGAAATAATTGAGTGGCGGTGCTAACCAAAAACACCCCCAAATTGACGTGAATGGAGTTGCGATTTTTGCCCTACGTGAGAATTAGTGTTCAAACTTGGTATTTTTGAACTCCTCTCATGTGTAGAAACTCAAAAATGTTCATCTTATTAGCATAAGTTGAAACAGTCCTGAAATAATTGAGTGGCGGTGCTAACCAAAAACACCCCCAAATTGACGTGAATGCAGTTGCGATTTTCGCCCTACGTGAGATTTAGTATTCAAACTTGGTATTTTTGAACTCCTCTCATGTGTAGAAACTTAAAAATGTTCATCTTATTAGCATAAGTTGAAACAGTCCCGAAATAATTGAGTGACCGTGCTAACCAAAAACACCCCCAAGTTGACGTGAATGGAGTTGCGATTTTCGCCCTACGTGAGATTTAGTATTCAAACTTGGTATTTTTGAACTCCTCTCATGTGTAGAAACTTAAAAATGTTCATCTTATTTGTATAAGTTGAAACAGTCCCGAAATAATTGAGTGGCGGTGCTAACCAAAAACACCCCCAAGTTGACGTGAATGGAGTTGCGATTTTCGCCCTACGTGAGATTTAGTATTCAAACTTGGTATTTTTGAACTCCTCTCATGTGTAGAAACTTTAAAATGTTCATCTTATTTGCATAAGTTGAAACAGTCCCGAAATAATTGAGTGGCGGTGCTAACCAAAAACACCCCAAGTTGACGTGAATGGAGTTGCGATTTTCGCCCTACGTGAGATTTAGTATTCAAACTTGGTATTTTTGAACTCCTCTCATGTGTAGAAACTTAAAAATGTTCATCGTATTTGTATAAGTTGAAACAGTCCCGAAATGATTGAGTGGCCGTGCTAACCAAAAACACTCCCAAATTGACGTGAATGGAGTTGCGATCTTTGCCCTACGTGAGATTTAGTATTCAAACTTGGTATTTTTGAACTCCTCTCATGTGTAGAAACCTTAAAATGTTCATCTTATTTGCATAAGTTGAAACAGTCCCGAAATAATTGAGTGGCGGTGCTAACCAAAAACACCCCCAAGTTGACGTGAATGGAGTTGCGATTTTCGCCCTACGTGAGATTTAGTGTTCAAACTTGGTATTTTTGAACTCCTCTCATGTGTAGAAACTCAAAAATGTTCATCTTATTAGCATAAGTTGAAACAGTCCTGAAATAATTGAGTGGCGGTGCTAACCAAAAACACCCCCAAATTGACGTGAATGGAGTTGCGATCTTTGCCCTACGTGAGATTTAGTATTCACACTTGGTATTTTTGAACTCCTCTCATGTGTAGAAACTTTAAAATGTTCATCTTATTTGCATAAGTTGAAACAGTCCCGAAATAATTGAGTGGCGGTGCTAACCAAAAACACCCCCAAGTTGACGTGAATGGAGTTGCGATTTTCGCCCTACGTGAGATTTAGTGTTCAAACTTGGTATTTTTGAACTCCTCTCATGTGTAGAAACTCAAAAATGTTCATCTTATTAGCATAAGTTGAAACAGTCCTGAAATAATTGAGTGGCGGTGCTAACCAAAAACACCCCCAAATTGACGTGAATGGAGTTGCGAGTTTCGCCCTACGTGAGATTTAGTATTCAAACTTGGTATTTTTGAACTCCTCTCATGTGTAGAAACCTTAAAATGTTCATCTTATTTGCATAAGTTGAAACAGTCCCGAAATAATTGAGTGGCCGTGCTAACCAAAAACACCCCAAGTTGACGTGAATGGAGTTGCGATTTTCGCCCTACGTGAGATTTAGTATTCAAACTTGGTATTTTTGAACTCCTCTCATGTGTAGAAACTTAAAAATGTTCATCTTATTTGTATAAGTTGAAACAGTCCCGAAATAATTGAGTGGCGGTGCTAACCAAAAACACCCCCAAGTTGACGTGAATGGAGTTGCGATTTTCGCCCTACGTGAGATTTAGTATTCAAACTTGGTATTTTTGAACTCCTCTCATGTGTAGAAACTTTAAAATGTTCATCTTATTTGCATAAGTTGAAACAGTCCCGAAATAATTAGGTGGCGGTGCTAACCAAAAACACCCCCAAGTTAACGTGAATGGAGTTGCGATTTTCGCCCTACGTGAGATTTAGTATTCAAACTTGGTATTTTTGAACTCCTCTCATGTGTAGAAACTCAAAAATGTTCATCTTATTAGCATAAGTTGAAACAGTCCTGAAATAATTGAGTGGCGGTGCTAACCAAAAACACCCCCAAATTGACGTGAATGGAGTTGCGAGTTTCGCCCTACGTGAGATTTAGTATTCAAACTTGGTATTTTTGAACTCCTCTCATGTGTAGAAACCTTAAAATGTTCATCTTATTTGCATAAGTTGAAACAGTCCCGAAATAATTGAGTGGCCGTGCTAACCAAAAACACCCCCAAGTTGACGTGAATGGAGTTGCGATTTTCGCCCTACGTGAGATTTAGTATTCAAACTTGGTATTTTTGAACTCCTCTCATGTGTAGAAACTTAAAAATGTTCATCTTATTTGTATAAGTTGAAACAGTCCCGAAATAATTGAGTGGCGGTGCTAACCAAAAACACCCCCAAGTTGACGTGAATGGAGTTGCGATTTTCGCCCTACGTGAGATTTAGTATTCAAACTTGGTATTTTTGAACTCCTCTCATGTGTAGAAACTTTAAAATGTTCATCTTATTTGCATAAGTTGAAACAGTCCCGAAATAATTAGGTGGCGGTGCTAACCAAAAACACCCCCAAGTTAACGTGAATGGAGTTGCGATTTTCGCCCTACGTGAGATTTAGTATTCAAACTTGGTATTTTTGAACTCCTCTCATGTGTAGAAACTTACCCGAGGAAATGTTTTCAACATCCTTGAGGACAAAAGGTGGACAGATTGTCCAGTTGGTTTCCTGAAGACAAAAATTAAACAAGTTGTCCAATTTTTGTCCCGAGGAAATGTTTTCAACATCCTTGAGGACGAAAGGTGGACAGATTGTCCAGTTGGTTTCCTGAAGACAAAAAGTAAACAGGTTGTCCAATTTTTGTCCCGAAGAAATGTTTTCAACATCCTTGGGGACAGAAAGTGGACAGATTGTCCAATTTTTGTCCCAAGGTAATGTTTTCAACATCCTTGAGGACAAAAGGTGGACAGATTGTCCAGTTGGTTTCCTGAAGACAAAAAGTGAACAGGTCGTCCAATTTTTGTCCCGAGGAAATGTTTTCAACATCCTTGAGGACAAAAAGTGGACAGATTGTCCAGTTTGTTTCCTGAAGACAAAAAGTAAACAGGTTGTCCAATTTTTGTCCCGAGGAAAGTTTTTCAATATCCTTGAGGACAAAAAGTGGACAGATTGTCCAGTTTGTTTCCTGAAGACAAAAAGTAAACAGGTTGTCCGATTTTTGTCCCGAGGAAATGTTTTCAACATCCTTGTGGACAAAAGGTGGACAGATTGTCCAGTTGGTTTCCTGAAGACAAAAATTAAACAAGTTGTCCAATTTTTGTCCCGAGGAAATGTTTTCAACATCCTTGAGGACAAAAAGTGGACAGATTGTCCAGTTTGTTTCCTGAAGACAAAAAGTAAGCAGGTTGTCCACTTTTTGTCCCGAGGTAATGTTTTCAACCTCCTTGAGGACAAAAAATGGACAGATTGTCCAGTTTGTTTCCTGAAGACAAAAAGTAAACAGGTTGTCCAATTTTTGTCCCGAGGAAATGTTTTCAACACCCTTGAGGACAAAAGGTGGACAGATTGTCCAGTTGGTTTCCTGAAGACAAAAAGTGAACAGGTTGTCCAATTTTTGTCCCGAAGAAATGTTTTCAACATCCTTGGGGACAGAAAGTGGACAGATTGTCCAATTTTTGTCCCAAGGTAATGTTTTCAACATCCTTGAGGACAAAAGGTGGACAGATTGTCCAGTTGGTTTCCTGAAGACAAAAAGTGAACAGGTCGTCCAATTTTTGTCCCGAGGAAATGTTTTCAACATCCTTGAGGACAAAAAGTGAACAGATTGTCCAATTTTTGTCCCGAGGTAATGTTTTCAACATCCTTGAGGACAAAAGGTGGACAGATTGTCCAGTCCAGTTGGTTTCCTGAAGACAAAAAGTAAACAGGTTGTCCAATTTTTGTCCCGAGGAAAGTTTTTCAATATCCTTGAGGACAAAAAGTGGACAGATTGTCCAGTTTGTTTCCTGGAGACAAAAAGTTGACAGGTTGTCCAATTTTTGTCCTGAGGAATCTTTTTTGAGATCTTTGAGGACAAAAGGTGGACAGATTGTCCAGTTTGTTTCCTAAAGACAAAAAGTAAACAGGTTGTCCAATTTTGTCCCGAGGGAATGTTTTCAACATCCTTGAGGACAAAAAGTGGACAGATTGTCCAGTTTGTTTCCTGAAGACAAAAGTAAACAGGTTGTCCAATTTTTGTCCCGAGGAAATGTTTTCAACATCCTTGAGGACAAAAGGTGGACAGATTGTCCAGTTGGTTTCCTGAAGACAAAAAGTGAACAGGTCGTCCAATTTTTGTCCCGAGGAAATGTTTTCAACATCCTTGAGGACAAAAAGTGGACAGATTGTCCAGTTTGTTTCCTGAAGACAAAAAGTAAACAGGTTGTCCAATTTTTGTCCCGAGGAAAGTTTTTCAATATCCTTGAGGACAAAAAGTGGACAGATTGTCCAGTTTGTTTCCTGAAGACAAAAAGTAAACAGGTTGTCCGATTTTTGTCCCGAGGAAATGTTTTCAACATCCTTGTGGACAAAAGGTGGACAGATTGTCCAGTTTGTTTCCTGAAGACAAAAAGTAAGCAGGTTGTCCACTTTTTGTCCCGAGGTAATGTTTTCAACCTCCTTGAGGACAAAAAGTGGACAGATTGTCCAGTTTGTTTCCTGAAGACAAAAAGTAAACAGGTTGTCCAATTTTTGTCCCGAGGAAATGTTTTCAACACCCTTGAGGACAAAAGGTGGACAGATTGTCCAGTTGGTTTCCTGAAGACAAAAAGTGAACAGGTTGTCCAATTTTTGTCCCGAAGAAATGTTTTCAACATCCTTGGGGACAGAAAGTGGACAGATTGTCCAATTTTTGTCCCGAGGAAATGTTTTCAACATCCTTGAGGACAAAAAGTGAACAGATTGTCCAATTTTTGTCCCGAGGTAATGTTTTCAACATCCTTGAGGACAAAAGGTGGACAGATTGTCCAGTCCAGTTGGTTTCCTGAAGACAAAAAGTAAACAGGTTGTCCAATTTTTGTCCCGAGGAAAGTTTTTCAATATCCTTGAGGACAAAAAGTGGACAGATTGTCCAGTTTGTTTCCTGGAGACAAAAAGTTGACAGGTTGTCCAATTTTTGTCCTGAGGAATCTTTTTTGAGATCTTTGAGGACAAAAGGTGGACAGATTGTCCAGTTTGTTTCCTAAAGACAAAAAGTAAACAGGTTGTCCAATTTTGTCCCGAGGGAATGTTTTCAACATCCTTGAGGACAAAAAGTGGACAGATTGTCCAGTTTGTTTCCTGAAGACAAAAGTAAACAGGTTGTCCAATTTTTGTCCCGAGGAAATGTTTTCAACATCCTTGAGGACAAAAGGTGGACAGATTGTCCAGTTGGTTTCCTGGAGACAAAAATTAAACAAGTTGTCCAATTTTTGTCCCGAGGAAATGTTTTCAACATCCTTGAGGACAAAAAGTGGACAGATTGTCCAGTTTGTTTCCTGAAGACAAAAAGTAAACAGGTTGTCCACTTTTTGTCCCGAGGTAATGTTTTCAACATCCTTGAGGACAAAAAGTGGACAGATTGTCCAGTTTGTTTCCTGAAGACGGGACAAAAAGTGGACAACCTGTTTACTTTTTGTCTTCAGGAAACAAACTGGACAATCTGTCCACTTTTTGTCCTCAAGGATATTGAAAAACTTTCCTCGGGACAAAAATTGGACAACCTGTTTACTTTTTGTCTTCAGGAAACAAACTGGACAATCTGTCCACCTTTTGTCCTCAAGGATCTCGAGAAAGATTCCTCAGGACAAAAATTAGACAACCTGTTAACTCTTTGTCTTCAGGAAACAAACTGGACAATCTGTCCACTTTTTGTCCTCAAGGATATTGAAAAACTTTCCTCGGGACAAAAATTGAACAACCTGTTTACTTTTTGTCTTCAGGAAACAAACTGGACAATCTGTCCACTTTTTGTCCTCAAGGATGTTGAAAACATTTCCTCGGGACAAAAATTGGACAACTTGTTTAATTTTTGTCTTCAGGAAACCAACTGGATAATCTGTCCACCTTTTGTCCTCAAGGATGTTGAAAACATTTCCTCGGGACAAAAGTTGGACAACCTGTTTACTTTTTGTCTTTAGGAAACCAACTGGACTGGACAATCTGTCCACCTTTTGTCCTCAAGGATGTTGAAAACATTACCTCGGGACAAAAATTGGACAATCTGTTCACTTTTTGTCCTCAAGGATGTTGAAAACATTTCCTCAGGACAAAAATTGGACAACCTGTTAACTCTTTGTCTTCAGGAAACAAACTGGACAATCTGTCCACTTTTTGTCCTCAAGGATATTGAAAAACTTTCCTCGGGACAAAAATTGGACAACCTGTTTACTTTTTGTCTTCAGGAAACAAACTGGACAATCTGTCCACCTTTTGTCCTCAAGGATCTCGAAAAAGAATTCCTCAGGACAAAATTGGACAACCTGTTAACTCTTCGTCTTCAGGAAACAAACTGGACAATCTGTCCACTTTTTGTCCTCAAGGATATTGAAAAACTTTCCTCGGGACAAAATTGAACAACCTGTTTACTTTTTGTCTTCAGGAAACAAACTGGACAATCTGTCCACTTTTTGTCCTCAAGGATGTTGAAAACATTTCCTCGGGACAAAAATTGGACAACTTGTTTAATTTTTGTCTTCAGGAAACCAACTGGATAATCTGTCCACCTTTTGTCCTCAAGGATGTTGAAAACATTTCCTCGGAACAAAAATTGGACAACCTGTTTACTTTTTGTCTTTAGGAAACCAACTGGACTGGACAATCTGTCCACCTTTTGTCCTCAAGGATGTTGAAAACATTACCTCGGGACAAAAATTGGACAATCTGTTCACTTTTTGTCCTCAAGGATGTTGAAAACATTTCCTCAGGACAAAAATTGGACAACATGTTAACTCTTTGTCTTCAGGAAACAAACTGGACAATCTGTCCACTTTTTGTCCTCAAGGATATTGAAAAACTTTCCTCGGGACAAAAATTGGACAACCTGTATACTTTTTGTCTTCAGGAAACCAACTGGACTGGACAATCTGTCCACCTTTTGTCCTCTAGGATGTTGAAAACATTACCTCGGGACAAAAATTGGACAATCTGTTTACTTTTTGTCTTCAGGAAACAAACTGGACAATCTGTCCACCTTTTGTCCTCAAGGATCTCGAAAAAGATTCCTCAGGACAAAAATTGGACAACCTGTTAACTCTTTGTCTTCAGGAAACAAACTGGACAATCTGTCCACCTTTTGTCCTCAAGGATGTTGAAAACATTACCTCGGGACAAAAAGTGGACAACCTGTTTACTTTTTGTCTCAGGAAACAAACTGGACAATCTGTCCACTTTTTGTCCTTAAGGAGGTTGAAAACATTACCTCGGGACAAAAATTGGACAACCTGTTTACTTTTTGTCTTCAGGAAACAAACTGGACAATCTGTCCACTTTTTGTCCTCAAGGATGTTGAAAACATTCCCTCGGGACAAAATTGGACAACCTGTTTACTTTTTGTCTTTAGGAAACAAACTGGACAATCTGTCCACCTTTTGTCCTCAAAGATCTCAAAAAAGATTCCTCAGGACAAAAATTGGACAACCTGTCAACTTTTTGTCTCCAGGAAACAAACTGGACAATCTGTCCACTTTTTGTCCTCAAGGATATTGAAAAACTTTCCTCGGGACAAAAATTGGACAACCTGTTTACTTTTTGTCTTCAGGAAACCAACTGGACTGGACAATCTGTCCACCTTTTGTCCTCAAGGATGTTGAAAACATTACCTCGGGACAAAAATGGACAATCTGTTTACTTTTTGTCTTCAGGAAACAAACTGGACAATCTGTCCACCTTTTGTACTCAAGGATCTCGAAAAAGATTCCTCAGGACAAAAATTGGACAACCTGTTAACTCTTTGTCTTCAGGAAACAAACTGGACAATCTGTCCACTTTTGTCCTCAAGGATATTGAAAAACTTTCCTCGGGACAAAAATTGGACAACCTGTTTACTTTTTGTCTTCAGGAAACAAACTGGACAATCTGTCCACTTTTTGTCCTCAAGGATGTTGAAAACATTTCCTCGGGACAAAAATTGGACAACTTGTTTAATTTTTGTCTTCAGGAAACCAACTGGACAATCTGTCCCCCTTTTGTCCTCAAGGATGTTGAAAACATTTCCTCGAGACAAAAATTGGACAACCTGTTTACTTTTTGTCTTTAGGAAACAACTGGACTGGACAATCTGTCCACCTTTTGTCCTCAAGGATGTTGAAAACATTACCTCGGGACAAAAATTGGACAATCTGTTCACTTTTTGTCCTCAAGGATGTTGAAAACATTTCCTCAGGACAAAAATTGGACAACCTGTTAACTCTTTGTCTTCAGGAAACAAACTGGACAATCTGTCCACTTTTTGTCCTCAAGGATGTTGAAAACATTACCTCGGGACAAAAAGTGGACAACCTGTTTACTTTTTGTCTTCAGGAAACAAACTGGACAATCTGTCCACTTTTTGTCCTCAAGGATGTTGAAAACATTTCCTCGGGACAAAATTGGACAACTTGTTTAATTTTTGTCTTCAGGAAACCAACTGGACAATCTGTCCCCCTTTTGTCCTCAAGGATGTTGAAAACATTTCCTCGAGACAAAAATTGGACAACCTGTTTACTTTTTGTCTTTAGGAAACCAACTGGACTGGACAATCTGTCCACCTTTTGTCCTCAAGGATGTTGAAAACATTACCTCGGGACAAAAATTGGACAATCTGTTCACTTTTTGTCCTCAAGGATGTTGAAAACATTTCCTCAGGACAAAAATTGGACAACCTGTTAACTCTTTGTCTTCAGGAAACAAACTGGACAATCTGTCCACTTTTTGTCCTCAAGGATATTGAAAAACTTTCCTCGGACAAAAATTGGACAACCTGTTTACTTTTTGTCCACCATTGTCCCACATAACGAATTCCATGCAGTAAACATTTCAAAGTACTTTCTGCGCACATTTCAAGCAACAAGTAATCGAATGTTGGTGTTCCCAAAAATAAATGATTGAAATTTTGTGTTCCCAAAAAATAAATGATTGAAAATTTGTGTTCCCAAAAAATGAATGATTGAAAATTTGTGTTCCCAAAAAATAAATGATTGAAAATTTGTGTTCCCAAAAAAATAAATGATTGAAATTGTGTGCTCCCAAAAAATAAATGTTTGAAATTGTGTGCTCCTTGCTCAACTACACATATCCCCTATAATAACGAAGAATACATGGTTTTTGGGAGTTTACCTCGGGTAATTAATCATTCTTTACTCACAAACAGCATATTTTGAGAACAATTTATTAACCAGAAAACATCCCAAATAATCTTCTTTTCATAACAAATGGAAGGCGTTTTTTCCATCTTCCCATTTTGTCTCCTTTTCCTGGAATAAACTCGATTATGAAAATAATTTAGATTGCAGCGTCTTATATTGAAAACTTTCCTCGGGACAAAAATTGGACAACCTGTTTACTTTTTGTCTTCAGGAAACCAACTGGACTGGACAATCTGTCCACCTTTTGTCCTCAAGGATGTTGAAAACATTACCTCGGGACAAAAATTGGACAATCTGTTCACTTTTTGTCCTCAAGGATGTTGAAAACATTTCCTCGGGACAAAATTGGACGACCTGTTCACTTTTTGTCTTCAGGAAACCAACTGGGACAATCTGTCCACCTTTGTCCTCAAGGATGTTGAAAACATACCTTGGGACAAAAATTGGACAATCTGTCCACTTTCTGTCCCCAAGTATGTTGAAAACATTTCTTCGGGACAAAAATTGGACAACCTCTTTACTTTTTGTCTTCAGGAAACCAACTGGACAATCTGTCCACCTTTGTCCTCAAGGATGTTGAAAACATTACCTCGGGACAAAATTGGACAACCTGTTTACTTTTTGTCTTCAGGAAACAAACTGGACAATCTGTCCACTTTTTGTCCTCAAGGATATTGAAAAACTTTCCTCGGGACAAAATTGGACAACCTGTTTACTTTTTGTCTTCAGGAAACAAACTGGACTGGACAATCTGTCCACTTTTTGTCCTCAAGGATATTGAAAAACTTTCCTCGGGACAAAAATTGGACAATCTGTTCACTTTTTGTCCTCAAGGATGTTGAAAACATTTCCTCGGGACAAAAATTGGACGACCTGTTCACTTTTTGTCTTCAGGAAACCAACTGGACAATCTGTCCACCTTTTGTCCTCAAGGATGTTGAAAACATTACCTTGGGACAAAATTGGACAATCTGTCACTTTCTGTCCCCAAGGATGTTGAAAACATTTCTTCGGGACAAAAATTGGACAACCTGTTTACTTTTTGTCTTCAGGAACCAACTGGACAATCTGTCCACCTTTTGTCCTCAAGGATGTTGAAAACATTACCTCGGGACAAAAATTGGACAACCTGTTTACTTTTGTCTTCAGGAAACAAACTGGACAATCTGTCCACTTTTTGTCCTCAAGGATGTTGAAAACATTACCTCGGGACAAAAATTGGACAACCTGTTTACTTTTTGTCTTCAGGAAACCAACTGGAAAATCTGTCCACTTTTTGTCCTCAAGGATATTGAAAAACTTTCCTCGGGACAAAAATTGGACAACCTGTTTGGACAAAAATTGGACAATCTGTCCACTTTTTGTTCTCGAGGATGTTGAAAACATTTCTCGGGACAAAAATTGGACAACCTGTTTACTTTTTGTCTTCAGGAAACCAACTGGACAATCTGTCCACCTTTTGTCCTCAAGGATGTTGAAAACATTCCTCGGGACAAAAGTGGACAACCTGTTTACTTTTTGTCTTCAGGAAACTAACTGGACTGGACAATCTGTCCACCTTTTGTCCTCAAGGATGTTGAAAACATTACCTCGGGACAAAAATTGGACAATCTGTTCACTTTTTGTCCTCAAGGATGTTGAAAACATTTCCTCGGGACAAAAATTGTACGACTTTTTCACTTTTTGTCTTCAGGAAACCACTGGACAATCTGTCCACCTTTTGTCCTCAAGGATGTTGAAAACATTACCTTGGGACAAAAAATTGGACAATCTGTCCACTTTCTGTCCCCAAGGATGTTGAAAACATTTCTTCGGGACAAAAACTGGACAACCTGTTTACTTTTTGTCTTCAGGAAACCAACTGGACAATCTGTCCACCTTTTGTCCTCAAGGATGTTGAAAACATTACCTCGGACAAAAATTGGACAACCTGTTTACTTTTTGTCTTCAGGAAACAAACTGGACAATCTGTCCACTTTTGTCCTCAAGGATGTTGAAAACATTTCCTCGGGACAAAAATTGGACAACATGTTAACTTTTTGTCTTCAGGAAACAAACTGGAAAATCTGTCCACTTTTTGTCCTCAAGGATATTGAAAAACTTTCCTCGGGACAAAAATTGGACAACCTGTTTACTTTTTGTCTTCAGGAAACCAACTGGACAATCTGTCCACCTTTTGTCCTCAAGGATGTTGAAAACATTACCTCGGGACAAAAAGTGGACAACCTGTTTACTTTTTGTCTTCAGGAAACAAACTGGACAATCTGTCCACTTTTTGTCCTCAAGGATATTGAAAAACTTTCCTCGGGACAAAAATTGGACAACCTGTTTACTTTTTGTCTTCAGGAAACAAACTGGACAATCTGTCCACCTTTTGTCCTCAAGGATCTCGAAAAAGATTCCTCAGGACAAAAATTGGACAACCTGTTAACTCTTTGTCTTCAGGAAACAAACTGGACAATCTGTCCACTTTTTGTCCTCAAGGATATTGAAAAACTTCCTCGGGACAAAAATTGAACAACCTGTTTACTTTTTGTCTTCAGGAAACAAACTGGACAATCTGTCCACTTTTTGTCCTCAAGGATGTTGAAAACATTTCCTTGGGACAAAAATTGGACAACTTGTTTAATTTTTGTCTTCAGGAAACCAACTGGTTAATCTGTCCACCTTTTGTCCTCAAGGATGTTGAAAACATTTCCTCGGGACAAAAATTGGACAACCTGTTTACTTTTTGTCTTCAGGAAACCAACTGGACTGGACAATCTGTCCACCTTTTGTCCTCAAGGATGTTGAAAATATTACCTCGGGACAAAAATTGGACAATCTGTTCACTTTTTGTCCTCAAGGATGTTGAAAACATTTCCTCAGGACAAACATTGGACAACCTGTTAACTCTTTGTCTTCAGGAAACAAACTGACAATCTGTCCACTTTTTGTCCTCAAGGATGTTGAAAACATTACCTCGGAAAAAGTGGACAACCTGTTTACTTTTTGTCTTCAGGAAACAAACTGGACAATCTGTCCACCTTTTGTCCTCAAGGATGTTGAAAACATTACCTCGGGACAAAAATTGGACAATCTGTTCACTTTTTGTCCTCAAGGATGTTGAAAACATTCCTCGGGACAAAAATTGGACGACCTGTTCACTTTTTGTCTTCAGGAAACCAACTGGACAATCTGTCCACCTTTTGTCCTCAAGGATGTTGAAAACATTACCTTGGGACAAAAATTGACAATCTGTCCACTTTCTGTCCCCAAGTATGTTGAAAACATTTCTTCGGGACAAAATTGGACAACCTGTTTACTTTTTGTCTTCAGGAAACCAACTGGACAATCTGTCCACCTTTTGTCCTCAAGGATGTTGAAAACATTACCTCGGGACAAAAATTGGACAACCTGTTTACTTTTTGTCTTCAGGAAAAAAACTGGACAATCTGTCCACTTTTTGTCCTCAAGGATATTGAAAAACTTTCCTCGGGACAAAAATTGGACAACCTGTTTACTTTTGTCTTCAGGAAACAAACTGGACTGGACAATCTGTCCACTTTTTGTCCTCAAGGATATTGAAAAACTTTCCTCGGGACAAAAATTGGACAATCTGTTCACTTTTGTCCTCAAGGATGTTGAAAACATTTCCTCGGGACAAAAATTGGACGACCTGTTCACTTTTTGTCTTCAGGAAACCACTGGACAATCTGTCCACCTTTTGTCCTCAAGGATGTTGAAAACATTACCTTGGGACAAAATTGGACAATCTGTCCACTTTCTGTCCCCAAGGATGTTGAAAACATTTCTTCGGGACAAAAATTGGACAACCTGTTTACTTTTTGTCTTCAGGAAACAACTGGACAATCTGTCCACCTTTTGTCCTCAAGGATGTTGAAAACATTACCTCGGGACAAAAATTGGACAACCTGTTTACTTTTTGTCTTCAGGAAACAAACTGGACAATCTGTCCACTTTTTGTCCTCAAGGATGTTGAAAACATTACCTCGGGACAAAAATTGGACAACCTGTTTACTTTTTGTCTTCAGGAAACCAACTGGAAAATCTGTCCACTTTTTGTCCTCAAGGATATTGAAAAACTTTCCTCGGGACAAAAATTGGACAACCTGTTTGGACAAAAATTGGACAATCTGTCCACTTTTTGTTCTCGAGGATGTTGAAAACATTTCCTCGGGACAAAAATTGGACAACCTGTTTACTTTTTGTCTTCAGGAAACCAACTGGACAATCTGTCCACCTTTTGTCCTCAAGGATGTTGAAAACATTACCTCGGGACAAAAGTGGACAACCTGTTTACTTTTTGTCTTCAGGAAACTAACTGGACTGGACAATCTGTCCACCTTTTGTCCTCAAGGATGTTGAAAACATTACCTCGAGACAAAAATTGGACAATCTGTTCACTTTTTGTCCTCAAGGATGTTGAAAACATTTCCTCGGGACAAAAATTGGACGACTTTTTCACTTTTTGTCTTCAGGAAACCAACTGGACAATCTGTCCACCTTTTGTCCTCAAGGATGTTGAAAACATTACCTTGGGACAAAAATTGGACAATCTGTCCACTTTCTGTCCCCAAGGATGTTGAAAACATTTCTTCGGGACAAAAACTGGACAACCTGTTTACTTTTTGTCTTCAGGAAACCAACTGGACAATCTGTCCACCTTTTGTCCTCAAGGATGTTGAAAACATTACCTCGGACAAAAATTGGACAACCTGTTTACTTTTTGTCTTCAGGAAACAAACTGGACAATCTGTCCACTTTTTGTCCTCAAGGATGTTGAAAACATTTCCTCGGGACAAAAATTGGACAACATGTTAACTTTTTGTCTTCAGGAAACAAACTGGAAAATCTGTCCACTTTTTGTCCTCAAGGATATTGAAAAACTTTCCTCGGGACAAAAATTGGACAACCTGTTTACTTTTTGTCTTCAGGAAACCAACTGGACAATCTGTCCACCTTTTGTCCTCAAGGATGTTGAAAACATTACCTCGGGACAAAAAGTGGACAACCTGTTTACTTTTTGTCTTCAGGAAACAAACTGGACAATCTGTCCACTTTTTGTCCTCAAGGATATTGAAAAACTTTCCTCGGGACAAAAATTGGACAACCTGTTTACTTTTTGTCTTCAGGAAACAAACTGGACAATCTGTCCACCTTTTGTCCTCAAGGATCTCGAAAAAGATTCCTCAGGACAATAATTGGACAACCTGTTAACTCTTTGTCTTCAGGAAACAAACTGGACAATCTGTCCACTTTTTGTCCTCAAGGATATTGAAAAACTTTCCTCGGGACAAAAATTGAACAACCTGTTTACTTTTTGTCTTCAGGAAACAAACTGGACAATCTGTCCACTTTTTGTCCTCAAGGATGTTGAAAACATTTCCTTGGGACAAAAATTGGACAATCTGTTCACTTTTTGTCCTCAAGGATGTTGAAAACATTTCCTCAGGACAAACATTGGACAACCTGTTAACTCTTTGTCTTCAGGAAACAAACTGGACGATCTGTCCACTTTTTGTTCTCAAGGATATTGAAAAACTTTCCTCGGGACAAAAATTGGACAACCTGTTTACTTTTTGTCTTCAGGAAACAAACTGGACAATCTGTCCACCTTTTGTCCTCAAGGATCTCGAAAAAGATTCCTCAGGACAAAAATTGGACAACC